>JAFEMH010001153.1:0-110000 GCA_022495995.1 Adenophora triphylla var. japonica | reverse complement strand
CTTGCTTCCTCTACCTCAATATGGTCATCTTGAAGTCAATCTCCATAGATGATCATTTCAAATGGTCCACATTATTTACATTTCTTGCAAATTCCCCTCCCCATGTCTAAGATGCTCACCTTGGAACATTTTCCTTGGATGAACATCATCTAGACACACAAAATAGGTCACACAAGATGTTCGAGATACACTTGAGTATAGATCTCAAGAATGATCATCTTATGACCACCTTAGAGATCTTCCTCTAAAGTTGATACATCTTGACCTAAGTCTCTTGTCAATTTACTTCCATGTTAAAATTACCCCTCTTCCTAGCAAATGAAATGCTCACAAAGTCCTAACGTACCCCCGGGATGACTTGATTAAGTGGATTCCTCACTTATGACCACTAATCAAAGTCTAGGGAAAGAGAGGACAAGCATGGATGCCAAAATCCAAATCCCCGTTTACTTTCTGACTTTCAGTTACAATTCCAGTTAAGTCCTGTAAATCCAGTTAACTTTCTGGAAATTACGTTGACTAAACTGGAAATTGTAAAATATGGAGACTGCAGCCCTATCAGCGCAGATAAGATTGCACTACAATCTTGTCCACGCGGATGACACTGTCATCTGCAAACAGTCCCTCAAATTTTCTGTTATTTTCAGTTTAACCACTATCTTCAAACTATATTTTAGTTTAGTCCTAATAATTTCAGTTATTTTTAGAAAAGTCCCTTTAAATACACAAAAAAAAAAAAAGGTTTCAAGTGAGGAAGACTCGTCGTATGATGCATTTCGGGTGAACACCAATGTTCTTCCCAAAATGTAACGTGACCTCCGAACCCATTTTCTCAAATTTTGGGTATTTTTCAAAGTTTTGTCCCTTAAACAAAAAACGGCGTGGCGACTCCAAAAAATGATTTTTTTTAAAAAAAATGGTCTGATAAAGATTTTCCAAAGCTTTTTCCAAAGAAACAAGCAAGAGTCTTGTCGGGGCGGCTCAAAAGAAAAATCGTGCTCACGAATACACATCATCACAGTGGCGACTCCGCTGGGGAATAAAAAAATTAAGCTTTTTTTAAAAAATAAAATAAATATAATAAATAAAAAAATGATACTCGGTATATAGGCGGAACCATTAAATTTCCTGTTAACAACTCCTTACCAGAGTTGGGGATAAAATATGGTATAACAATGCCACGTACCGGTGTTATTTCAAAAAAACAAAAAAAAAGCTTTTGTGGGTCAAACTTCCGTCCCAACACTTGAGACTTTTTTTTTTGGTTTTGTGTGTGTGTGTATTTTTCCCGTTACGCTTTGTTGTTGTTTTGACTGTCCCGGAAAAGTCAAATTTTGGCTGTCGGATCGTTTCTTTTAACTGTTTAAAACTTTATGTGCTTATGTGCTTGCATGTTTTCAAAAAAAAAATCTTTTCTTCATGCATCATGCCTTTAAGATACATTTGAAAATTTCTGTTTTTACTCAAAAAAGAAGATAGATTGGCGCACACTAAGCGCACGTTGACCGTACACTTCACACTACATCCTTAACTCGGGAAATCTCAGTAGCAGCCTGGGAGGCCTTATTATGCCTCTCGGTGCGAGCACGGGACGACCCAAATAGCCATTGGTTTATCCTCGTGTCGACCCTGCACTTGTCCGTGACACACTTTCTCCAAGACTCGGTTGGTATTTGGTCCGGTCCGTGTCAGACTGCGTCAGTGCACGCCCCGTGTAGGTCAAACCCTAGTCAACATGCCAAGTCAGGATCCCCCGAGGACCTAACTCAGTCGAAGCCATGCCGGTTTTTTGTCATGAACTTTGACCCGATCTTGACTGGGGCTTGGACTTTGACTTTGATCCGCACGGCTCATACACCGGCTCCCGGTATGACACCGAGTCATCAAGGATTAACGCTAAATCCATGTCTAATTACCGCTTAACCAATGACGAAGTCAAGATCCCTTGTGGTCTATTATCAGTCGGAGTCATGTCGGTTTTCCGTCAGGCACTTCGACTCGATCTTGACCCTCGACGCTGGCCTTGCCGATAATTCACATCGAGCGCGCGTTAAGACTTCATGATCCGCCAGACCTTAGGTTTGTTTTCCTTTTCGGTCGGTGGGACCCGCTTGCCCTGCGGAGCCCTTGTTCGGGGTTACAGGTTGAGGGTCCGCAAGTGTAGTGATGGGTCCCACTGATCCAGGACTTAGAGTAGTTAAAAAGGAAAAAGAAGAGCAATCATTCCAACCGCTTAGGTTTTAATAAAACACGTTTTAAGTAAACGGGAATAAATAACTGCATGTTGCATGAGCCCTGAGACAAACACCTACCCTTTTTCTTCCACCCCTAAAGTCTGAACCTCCCTTGTATCTTCCTCCTGCAGCACCTCGCAAAGCTTGGGTACGGACAGCGGGTCACCGTCTGGCTAGTTGAGAAGAATCAAGCGCATCGTCAGCTTCACCGTTTGCTTCAACTCCGATTTTCAGAATGTCTGCATCAGCTGGTAACAATGGGGACAATGTCACTCCGCCTACCAGGACTCCCTAGACAGATCAGCAGTGGAATCAGTCTTAATCCCGACGACACATTCACCGTGGAAGAAGAGGAGGACCCCAATCCCACTTTTGGTCATCTTGACTACTCCAGGATGCCACCGCCAGCCTCCTATGGTACAACTATCGAAGCCCATGCTTCTCGATCTATGGGTCAGCCAGCTCCTCAATCACAGACTACTGGACCCATACAGTCTGGCGAGACAAGCCAGTTCGCAGTTCCTCAGCAGGGACAAAATCAGTACGGGTTGGGGGTACCTCGGGATGCCACAGCAAGTTGGGATCCCACCGCAGTTTGGAATCGATCAGTCCGGACCTTCACAACAACAGTTCAGAGTACCACATCAAGAGTTTGGAATGCCGCCACCACAGTTTGGTCTAGGGAAACAGTCAGGAGCCCCTCCTCTAAATGATGTTGGTCTAGCTGCCCCTAACACCTCGCCAGCTTCCACAAACCCGTTCCTCACTCAATGTCCTATGGGTCAGCAAGTCCCCATCCCAGTCTCATCAGAATCACCAGGACCGCAGTATCCTGACGGTTATACACCATCGCCACAGCCAGGCATGTAGTTCAATAACCAGGGATCACAGCCCGCATTTAAGCCTACTTATGAGTCTCACCCCGGGAACCCTAGCTACCCGGCCACCTCAGGTCTGCCACCACCCTCTTTGCCAATTGGAAGCCAACAGCAAGCCGCTGGGTTCTATCCCTTTGCCCAGGCTCCTACTTACACTCCCCAAGGTAATTTGGGCCAAGGACAGGTTTTCACCTATGTCCCCGGACCGGCCATCCCTTCCTCCAGTATACCGCCAATGGTAACTCCTCTTTCCAGCTCAGTCACTGGTTTGAACGCTACGGCTCCACCACAGGACCCTCATCTGGCCTGGTTCATGGAACAACACAAGGAAATGAAAGCACAGATTGCCGAGCTGACAGGAAAGAAAGCCGCCCCTCCGGCCCACAGATCATGATTCTATTGTGCCTTTACCCCACAAGTTCGTGATGCCCAGTTTGGAACTATTTGATGGAACCGCCTGCCCAAAAACCCATCTGGACACCTATACCCTAGCTATGAAAGCCAAAGGATGCACGAACCAGCAGCTGGCCGATTACTTAATCCTTTCTTTGAAACTAGGGGCTCTGAAATGGTTCTTTTGGCTAAAACCCGAGTCCAGAGCCACTTGGGAACAGATCACCAACGCCTTCACCGAAAAGTATAAGGCCAACCTGGAATGGGAGACGAATCGGGTAGACATACAAACAACTATACAAAGCCCTAATGAGAATATTGGTGACTTTTACAAATGTTGGAACCTTAAGCTGAGTGAAATGGCCATTCCTCCTTCTGATGAAGAACAGCTGGACATCTTTCAGTCATGTTTGAAGCCTCACCTAAGAGCATCCCTCAGCAATTTCCACTATCCAGATCTGCGTGCCATGATCAGCTCTGGGGCTAAATTCGAAAAGGCCTATAATCAGCAACAAGCAACTGCCCCTACCTACTGGTACCAGGCCACTATCGCCAATCATGTTCCTGCCTAGCCCAAGGGAAAAGAAGCTGTCAACTTTGTCGGACAGAATTGCAACAATGCCACTCCTTTCGTGCCCAAGAAAGTCGAGATGCCCAAGCCTCAGAATATAAGGTTCAGTAACTTTGGAATGCCCCTGAGTGAAGTTTTCAGAGGACTGGTCAAGGAGGGTTTGATTCGACCTTTGGACAATTACCAGCCCAGGGATCCCAGCATCCCTTTGGACACTACCAAGCACTGTGCTTTTCATCAGTTCCACGGGCACCTTACTGACGATTGTATAGTGCTGAGGAAGGCTATACGAGGGCTAATTGAGAAGGGAAAGCTAGAAGTACCCGAGGGGCCCAACACAGTCAACAATCCATTCCCTAGGAATAACAACAGGGTGAACATGATTGAGATCGGGGAGCCGTCTCATGCCAAGGAAGGTCTGGATAATGAGCCAGACGAATACTCCCAAATACCCCTGATCAACTTGGTCGAGGATCCCAAATTCGGATTCCCACTCAACCTCGAGAATGAGGGACAGATTAATTCCCCCTGGTCCCATGTTAGAAGCTCCCTGCTAGACTATGAGGCTCGCTACTTCTCAGAAGAGGGGATAGCTGACACTGGAGAACTGGGGCCATTCAGATCAAACTATGAGAAGACCATTTACACAAGATGGCTAGAGCACTCAAGAAGAATTGAACAAGAGAGCTTTAGATGGGCACCCGTATTAGGGCTTATTAGTAAAGAGACCGAAGCACACCTCGAGCTAGTACACTTCTGCAAAATGGTTCTGGGAGAAGCCGAGTACAGTCCTGATAATAGCAAAGATGAAGGATCTGATGAGGAGGATTGCTTTCATATACTCCCTGGGGTCAAATATGTACCCCTACCTTTCGCCCTTCTCCCACAGTTCCTGGGAGGAAAAACTGAGTCACAATTGCTATTTCCAGCATTGGGGGCCTATGACAACTTCTGTGGTTGCACATACCCGTCCTCCCCTAACAGATATGATCGGCGCTCTCTCTTAGCCGAAGTTCAGATAGTATGGGATGATGAGGGTTCTGATGACAGTGGCGATGACTCTGATGACAGTGATGATGATAGGAGTGAAGAATCAATTAAACCCCAAGACCCAGAATCCGTTTGGAACAATCACGCTGTAAATGACCATATGGGTGCCAGGCACAATGGGTGGTTGTCTGCCAGTGACGATGAATAGCCGCCAGAGAATGTGGATCAGGAACCAATGGAAACTGACCCCTATGAGGAGTTCTTCTCAAGGTGCAAATGTGGTCAATGTCCAAACACATCAGAAGATGAGGAGTAATAGACCCCATCTGAAGAGGAATATGGATCTGAAATCCTGGAGCACAACGTCCCCTATGAAAGGCTAGTAGGTGAATGGAGAAGTTTCGTTGAAGCACTGATCGAAAAGGCAGGCTTTCAGCCTCCAGCAGACAATGAGTTTGTGAACGTCATTGGATCCCTTTCTTCCTCCCCTAGGATGGACGGTATCACTGCTATAAGAGTCACTGCTGAACCTCTCGAGCACACTGAATGCCTGGAATTGCTAAAAAGGGTCATGGATCTGGAAGCCACTCCCGTTGCCTTCATACCCATGGGTCCCCATGACGCTTTTCTAGTAGCCCCGATACCCAGGAACGGACCCCGAGAACTCCTCATTTGGACTCAGGTGTTACGAACCGCCGTTTTGGGCCAAGCAAACGGGCATTGTCAATCCTTCACTTGTGGTTGTTTAGTCTGCAAAAACGAGAGGAAAATGGTGTACGATGAGATGGAAGCCGACAATCAGAAAAGTGAAGAAACTTCGAGGGACGACCACGTAACCGAAGACATGAAAGCCATGGATATTCCTGGGGCAGAATATGTAGATGTCGTGGAGTTCAACACCACTTACCGTACTTTGGGGAAAGGATTCTCGAGCATCCGATCTAAGCAAATAGTCGAAAGTCTGCTAGAAAAGGGATGACTGACCCCTATCCTCCCCAGTGAGAAAGTAACCATTGTCAGATCAAGCCCGCCCGAAGGCAAAGTAACAATCCTCATCAGGATTACCAGGGAAGAAGTCACTTTTCCCGAGTGTAACTCAGCCCTGAGAGAGGTTTCGGATACTGGCATGATACCCGATGCAGCTCCCGTACAGAATGCCATAATTATCTCTAGCGCTGAGTATTATAAGAGGGAGCCGGGACTGCTTCATAAAGCCTAAAACGAAAGAGGAAAGCCACCAAGCCCAGGAGGCAATAGTTCCTGTTGCATGCTAACCGTGGGCAAGCTCAGGCAGGCATGGGATAATGCAGACCCTGATCAGGATGAATCGGAAGACGCCCTAGCCCTGTGGGCCATCCAAGGAACAACAACGCAATCTCAGGCTCAGAAACCCGTAACTTGGGAAGCAATTCGGAAGGCTGCCCAGTCAGAAGCCAGTCATACCCAATATCCCCGAGCTCAGCCCCTCACCATTGCTAAACTCAGGGAGACTTGCAACAAAATCAGTCAGAATCGGTGGCCAGTTGCTAAGCAAGCTCCTCCTTTGACCCTAGCAGCATTAAAAGAGTCCTGCAAAGAGGCGACAGATAAGCCAGAGGGAGAAGTAAACCTGTTGACTAGATCCGGGCAAATCCATCAGGGTAATCCCAAGACAGATAAGAAGTCAGCAGATCCAGCACCCAGGGAGAACCGTAACCCCTATGCCAAGACAGCTGAAACTCCTGACCCCCAGAAAGAGGATCATGTACTCACTCAGTTGAAGCAGACTCAAGCCAATATCTCTCTGTGGTCTTTACTCACTTCATCTTATCCCCACAAGTTGAAGTTAGAGGAAAGTCTGGCCCCCACACTGGTCCCTATTGATGCTACCCCTGACGACGTGGTGCAACTAATCGGGAATATCTACTACGGAAACATAGTCACCTTCACGGACCTAGATCTCCCCCAGTTCGGAGCCGATCATAACGAGCCTCTCTTCATCAAGGTCCAGCTAGATGAACGATGTCTCCCTCGAGTCTTAGTGGACAATGGGTCCGGAATGAACATCCTCCCAGCAAAGATCATGAGCCTGCTCGGCGTCAAGCCCACAGATCTGAAGCCTTCCTCCCTCACAGTCAAGGCCTATGACTCAACGTCTCGTACTGTACTTGGGGCTTCCACTTTAAACCTCTGGTTCGGCAAGAAAATGATACCCGTAGAATTCCAAGTCATTGATATCCCGATCACCTTTAATGCTCTGTTGGGAAGACCTTGGCTACACCAAGTTAATGGGGTCGCTTCGAGCCTTCATCAGTGTGTAAAGTTCATTTCAGATGGGGATCTAACAACCATTTATGGGGACCTAGTCACTTTGGAAGGCACCGACACGGGTGGAATACCCATACTAGAGATCAAACATGATGAGGATGGTCTCATGCTGACTGGCTTCACAGTCGAGTCCCCTAAGGTCCAAGTTTTCAACATGGATCTGACTGTCACCCGGGACAAGATCCCTCCTGTTATGAGGATGATGAGAAAGATGAATTACCTGCCTGGTTTGGGTCTCAGGAAGCACCTACAAGGGACTCACAAGATTGTCAAGGTGAAGGAACAGAAAATTTGCCATGGCCTGGGATATGAACCAACTTCAGAGGGGATTGCAAAAGAGAAAGAAATTGCTCGGAAAAGAAAGGAAGTTACTGCAGGGAAGGTCCCTTCCATTGGCCCTAAATCTCCCTCTTTCAGTCTTGACATGACTGACTACTTTATCAAAGGCGCTCCACAGCTGGATAATGCTACAGTTAAAGAGCCCACTCCTACAGAAGGCTGGCTGAAGCTGCAGGGGAACCCCAGTAAGTTCACGGGAACCAGAGCCAACCCCGTCCGAAGAATGTTCCTCGTTCTACCCATGATACCTGGGGCTACTACCACCATGAAGAGCAAGTACACTTTCAAAGGGGTACCAGAGCTGGTAAAGCAGTTTGAGAAGCTCAACAAAGTCATTCCGACTATCGAGGAGGCAACAACAGCTGAGTTTGAACTGGTCATGCCAAAGGCCAAGACTCCGGAATTCTCCCTAGATGAATGGGATGGTCCCAACATGCAGCAGATGTTTGGGGAAGAAGTGCATATTCCAGACCTGATCAATTGGGACTCAGTGAAAGAAATGATCGCAGTGATCGAAGCAGGAGGACAGAAGTCGCTAGATCCCCAAGCCATGGTCATACAGTCTACCATGCCCTTGAAGAATTGGGAAACTCTCTCCGGTCCATCCGCGAGCAAAGAAAAAATGGTCACGAAGCTTGGATTGGTCCCCCGTCCCCTTGTGTCCACCTATTTCAAATCCTCCAAGCCTCTTGTCATCGAATTCGAGTCCCTAGAGTCGTCTGATGGCCTTACTCTAGAAGACTATGAAGTTGTAGCCAATGTTGTACTTCCTTTTACACTGAATGAAATAATCGACCTTTCCGAGTATCCCCTGATTGCCACTTTAACTAATGATAAATTAACTAACAACTTAAAAACGGTTAATAATGATTCACTAGATAAATATGCAGACACACTAAATGAACAATACATTAAAGAAATCTTTAAGCAGGTTGTCGAGAAAGAGAAAAACTGAGCCCAAGCTGCCGAGGAGGTTTTGACTAGTGTGAAAATGGGAACTGCAGAAGAGCCTAAAGCGACGCAGATTGGCAGTTTCTTTGACGGACCCGAACAAGCAACTCTGACGGAACTACTCAGGGAATTTGTGGACGTGTTTGCATGGTCTTACAAGGATATGCCCGGCCTCGATCCCTCCATAGTGGAGCATCGGATACCGTTAGATCCAGAAGTCAAGCCAGTCAAACAGAAGCTGAGAAAGATCAAACCTGAGTGGTCGTTACAAGTAAAGGAAGAAATTGAGAAGATGCTCAAAGCAGGATTCATCCGGGTCATTGAGTACCCCACCTGGCTCTCCAACATCGTAACAGTCACCAAGGCTAATGGAAAAGTCCGATGCTGCGTGGATTTCAGAGATCTTAACAAAGCCAGCCCAAAGGATGACTTCCCCCTGCCCAACATTGACATGCTGGTAGATACCACGGCCAATTACGAGGTCAAGTCTTTCGTTGACGGTTTCGCCGGCTACAACCAGATCAAAATGGCCGAAGAGGACCAGGCTAAGACAGCTTTCACTACCCCCTGGGGAACATATTGCTATACAGTCATGCCGTTCGGTCTGAAGAACGCTGGGGCTACCTACCAGAGGGCTGCCACTGCCCTGTTCCACGACATGATTCATAAAGAAATAGAGGTCTACGTGGATGACATGATAGTCCACTCCAAAGGATCCGATGGCCAGCACTTCGTCGATTTGAGAAAATTCTTCGACCGCCTCAGAGAACATTCCATGAGGCTGAACCTAGATAAATGCTCCTTCGGCATCAAGCGAGGTAAAGTGTTGGGGTACATGGTGACTGAACGGGGGATCGAAGTGGACCCGCAAAATATCAAAGCCATAGTTGAGATGAAACCGCCTCGAACACTGACAGAAGTTAAATCTTTCATGGGAAGGCTACAGTACATAAGCCATTTCGTGAATCAACTGACCTTCATCTGCGAGCCTATCTTTAATCGATGAAGAAGAGCACATCCACTGAATGGAACCCCGAATGGCAGTTTGCTTTTGAAAAGTTCAAGGCATAACTTGTAAATCCTCCGATCCTTTGCCCCCCTCATCGGCAAAAGCCACTACTGCTGTACCTGACTGTCACAGACACCGCAATTGGGGCTATGCTGGCACAGGAGAAGAAGGACTCCAAAGTTGAAAGCGCCATCTATTTTGTGAGCAGGAAGCTACAGGGCAGTGAACTCAACTACTCAGTTTGCGAGAAAACCTGTGCAGGCCTGGTATGTGTGGTGGGAAAGTTGAAACACTACATGCAGTCTCACTCAGTGCATTTGGTCTCGAAATTGGATCCCATCAAATACCTGTTCGACAAGCCCTCCCTCTCTATGAGATTGGCGAAGTGGTCATTCTTTCTGGCCGAGTACGATATCATTTATGTGACGAGAAAGTCCGTGAAAGGGTGGGTGATGGCAGACCAACTGGCTGACTTTCTAAGTGATGAATGCCAAGGACCTAAACCTCAATTTCCTGATGAAGGAATTTTCGCTCTAGAAGGAGGAAATCGCTGGCAACTCTTCTTTGACGGGGCAGCTAACAAACGGGGGAATGAAATAAGAATGCTCATGGTCGACCCCACTGATGAACATACTCCCATAACCATAAAGCTCAACTTCGAGGTCACTAACAATGCCGCCAAGTATGAAGCCTGTATAGCCGGATTGGAGGCTGCCTTGGAAAGGAACATCAAGGAGTTGGAAGTATACGGCGACTCTACTCTTATCATCAACCAAGTGTCCAACAAGTGGAATACAATTGATCCGGGTCTGCAAAAGTAACACGCCTATATGGAAGACCTCGCAGCCCAGTTCAAGGAGGTTAGCTTCCACTACCTGCCCAGAGACCGCAACAGGTTCGCAGATGCCCTGGCAACACTAGCCTCCCTTGTCGAAATACCCAAAGGAAAATCAGTCAAACCCTTCAGGGTTGGGAGAAGAGAAAACCCAGCCTACTGCTTTGAGATTGGAGCAGAGAGGGAACCGATAGATGACCCGTGGTATGCTCAAATTTACCAATGCTTAAAAAGCGGTGAAGCCTTCTTCAAAAATAAAGACGGGGAATACAAAGAAGGAATCAAGGCAAAAAGTATGATGGCTCTGAAATGCTTGGCTTCCCACTACGTCCTTCTGGGAGACACACTGTACAAAAGGCGCTATCGAGGTCCCCACTTACGCTGTATCAGCAGATAAAGGGCTGCCAATCTAATAAACGAAGTACATAGCGGTACATGTGGCCCCCATATGAATTCTCAAGCCTTAATACAGGTCATCCTGAGAATGGGCTACTTCTGGATCTCTATTGAAACTGATTGCATCCAGATCGTGAAAAGCTGCGACAAATGTCAGCGCTACTCGAATCTCAACCATTTGCCTCCGCACGGCCTCTATTGCATGACAACCCCTTGGCCTTTTGTTACCTGGAGAATCGACGTCATCGGCAAAGTTACACCACCAGGAAGCAACGGTCACGAGTTCATCCTGGTATCCATAGACTATTTCACCAAATGGGTCGAGGCCAAGTCTTACAAAGTCCTCAATTCCAAGAAGGTAGCCCTCTTCATCAAAGAAAACATCATGTGCTGATACGGATTGCCAGCTGAAGTGATTTCCGATAGTGGTTCTCATTTCGAGGGAGAATGCGACAGATTATTGACAGATTTCAAAATAACTCGTCACAAGTCATCCCCTTATCGGCCCCAAACCAACGGTGATGTTGAAGCGGCAAACAAGACTCTAGAAAACATCATCAGAAAGATGGCCGTCTGAGGCAGAGATTGGCCAGACAAGCTCCACCTTGCCCACTGGGGATACATGACATCTGTCAGAACTGCCACCGGGGAAACGCCATTTGCCCTCACTTACGGAATGGAGGCCGTACTTCCTATCGAATTGGAAATTCCCTCACTCCGCGTATTGTTGGAAAATCAAATCAACGAAGTCGAGTGGCTCCGGAGTCGCCACGATGAGTTGGACCTGCTAGATGAACGTCATCTAAAAGCCATGGAACACACCCGGGCCTACCAAGCAAGAATGGCCAGGGCCTTTGACAAGAAAGTGAAACATCAGGACATCCGAGATGGCAACCTCGTGCTAAAAAAGAAGCCTCCAACCCACGCCAATCCACTTGGCAAATGGGAGCCCATCTGGATCGGACCCTATGTAGTTCAGAAGATCTTTTCTAGGGGAGCCATGCAGCTCGCAGACTTAGACGGGAACCCCTTCGTCCATCCGGTGAACGGAGACAAGCTTCGCAGATACTATGCCTGAAGATCGAGTCATCCCCCCAAAAGTGCCAAATGAGTAATATCCAACTAGGTCGAAAACCCGAAAGGGCGGCCTAGGTAAAAAACAGGGTCGCACTTCTCTCTAAAAAAAAAATGGAGAGAGAGCTCAAGTACATGCTTCAAAAAAAAACTCAAGCACATGCTTCAAAAAAAAAAAGCTCAAGCACATGCTTCAAAAGAAAAAAAAAAAGCTCAAGCTTCATAAAAAAAAGTGTGCTAAAAGAGTAATACCCAACTAGGTTGAAAAACCCGAGAGGACAGCCTAGGTAAAAAATAGGGTTGCACCTCTCTCGTCCCTCTCTCTACCTACCCTTTCTAAAAAAACAACAACAAACAAACAACTCATAGGGTCGAACTACGGAGACCTGAGCCCCTTAGTCCACTTGTAAGAGGGGAACGTAGGCAGCCGGAAACGGTTCGATCTAAAACATAAATAAACATCAAATTTTGTCATCAATACAATGATCACATCGCATCTGCGTCTCGAAAAACTCTAATGCAATTCACTTATTCATTACAGTAAAAACTTCTCGATGATTTCAAGCCCGGTTTACTCTTAAACTCACAACTGAGCTAAAATAAAAGACATAAAAAATACATAACAAAAAACTAATGTGTCTGCAAGGGCGATCAATGGATACTCAAGGGTCTAGCCACTAGTGCCACATCTCCCTCTGTCCTCCCACGTCTCCTCCCGCCATGCCTTGTGTTCTTCCTAGGCACGGGAATGATGTCCGTCCTCCTCCTCCCTAGCTCCGACATAGGTGTCGGGTCCATCAAGCCTGCCTCTATCAAATCTCTGGTCGCCTGGGCCTCATCTCTAATTTCCTGCCTCCTGGGTAGCGTCATGGGAACCCTGTCCCTCTATCGTTCCACTCTCATCTCGTAGTCGAACATATCATCTCTACTCCTGTCATATGGGCTGGCCCTCGCCTCAGCTCTCCTCAACACTGACACGGGGACATCTTCTGGTCCTACCATGGCCTCATGCCTCCTCATAAGAGCCACCTGATTCTCCCCCATGTGTCCCTCATACCAATCCAAGTACCAAGTGGACAAATAAATATGCTCTGGACGGTTGAGAAGGACCACAGGAGGAAAAGCATGATACCTCCATACTCGGGAAAAGAAGGGAAATGCAGATGGATCATCCATAGAGACAGATATCACCACCTAGTTGGCAATATCATCGCAGCCCTCCAAAGGTACCTGCTCCATCCCGAACTGCCTAAGAACCAAAGCTTGAATGTAAAAGGTAGACCGACTGAGCCCGGAAGCATGACTACCTGAGATCCCTCCTGGATTATCCTCCTAGTCTCTATCTGCCAGTGCGGAATCCACCATCGGATGTCCTGGGTACGACGCTGAGCCATCCAGCGCTCCCATGAGGCCTGATCCTTGATCTCAACTGTAACTCCCCTCCTGGCAAAAGTCCATGACCTGAATGCAAGTGGAGCCTCCCGCAGGACCCCCAGCCCCTCCATCAGCCACATCGACAACAGAAACGGGCTTCCTTCTTGCATGTACCGCTTCCCGGCAGCCAACCGGTCAATAGCGTGGAGGGTCTCTCCCAAGATCAAGGGAACTATATCCCGACCCGACTGACAGTGCACGACAACGTCTAGCAGAGACCAGTGGCACATCCCAAAGGAACAAACCATGAACAGTGACCCGATTGCACAAAGAGCAAAGGCATCCCAATAACAATCACCAGCAACGGCCAAGCCCATAAACCTATCCAGGAGACTAGAAATGTCAAAATAGTCATGTCCTCGAATCTTACCTTGAGCTTCCTCCGGAGAAATTTGAAGGAAACTGGACAATTTGTTGGCAAAAGACATCTCTCCGGGTAAGGGAAGTGCAACCTCTTCCACCTCAGGTCCTCCAAGTAAAGCCCTGAAATCCTCAATGGTGGGAACCACTTTGTTGTAGGAGAAGCGAAAGACATGTCTCCGAGTGTCCCAGAACGCGGCAGAAGCACTCATCAAGTCATAATCTGGAACAAGCTCCTTGAGAGACCATAGATACTTGAGCTTGTATCTCTCTTCAAAGAAATCCCTATTCCCATGCATGATTTCCCGAGACCATTCCTTGAACTTGTCAAAGAAGATCATTTGCAACTCTTTTGGCAATTTAGGAGAATTTTTCATGGCTTTCTATGGTTTTGGGTCGTGATTTCAGAAAGAACAGGGAAGAAGATGAAGTTGAGTGATGAAAACCAAGCCTGAGGTGAAATTTAAATAACCCTGCCAGGTGCTGCCTTGTTCGCGTGAATGAGATTGCAGCCTCAATCTCATCCATGCGGATAAGATTGCTTCCCAGTCCAAAAACTTTTTTGACAACAATGAAATCTGCTTGCCCAAATGAGGGAACCCTTTCCCTAACGGCCAAACATGAGAATATTCTCATTCCCCATGATTTTCATTCAAAAGCCCCACAAAGATCCCTCTTTTGTCCCCAAAAAACACAAAACCGGGCTCGTGCAACTTGCATTCAGTACAGAATTAACAAAACCCAAAAAATACAAAAAATATTCAGTAAATAAAATGTAGTCGTTACATTCCTAACATAAAATAAAAACATAATGTGTATACATTTTGTCTCTCTCTACCCTAACAGGTACAATTAATCGGAATCACTGTCCGAATCAGGAATAGGATCCTCCTCCCTGGAAATCTCCTTGTCGTGCCTCCGCACCCTCCGTTGAGCCATGCTCGGCCCCTCCACCGCTGCCACCGGGAAAGCCATCTCCGGCTTTATGTCATCCTCCTCGGCATCAGAATATCGGTCCTCGAGATCGGCCGGCATGCCCCGCTACGGCACCCCAATGTCGGCAAAGAAGTCGTACCCGAAGGAGAAGGCATCGGAACTCTGGCCATGTGTGCCCTGGGTCTGTAAGGGAGTCCCATAACCTCCCTGCGGCTCAAAAGTGTTGTAACCACCGCCATGAGAAGAAGAACCCTCGCCGGTCCTGCCCTGTACGAAGCCCGGTCCCTCCATGCCTCCATAGATGATATGGTCCCGGGAAAGCTCCACGCTCCTGTCCATATAACCGGAAGGAGAAACGTTCATCGACCCCCTAGGCTGAGTGCGGGGAGTCTCCATAGACCTCCTGCCTGGCACAGTCTCGCTGGCAGGAATGGGGGACCTCTCCCGCATAGAGGCATTAGACCCCAGACGCGCCGCCCTCTCCGAGCCTCGAACATTCCACCGCGTCACGAGGTTACGAATGAACCTCTTTGCCCCGATGACCTGGCACAAAAGTCGATCCACAACCCGGGACGAGTACTGCAAAGAAGAAACAGAAGCATTAAAAAAACAGTCGAAACAATGATGAAAGAAGTACAAAACCAAAACAACCAGATAGCGATCAGCACATACCTGAGCATTCGGTCAAGGCTGGAAAGCTCGGGCGTCACCGCTGGGAGGGGTATCTGCGCCCTCATCCTAACCCCATCCTGGGTATACGAAAAATCCGCCCGAGGGATCCTCACTACCGAATCCCCCTCCCTCGCCAGCACCTGAGGCGTCCTCAGTCTACGTACCACAAATGCCTGATAGGGCTCCGGAGTAACGTAATCCATAGCAGGCCGCCCACCTCTGAACCAATGCCAGTTCTCTGACCCTTCCCGAGGAAACAACATGTCAGCCGGAGGCTCAACCGGCGCCAAAGCAGCCAACCCTAGACCATGCTGCCTCGTCACCCTCTCCCCCAAATAGTAAACATCGCAGGTGAGTCCTCGCAGATCCACCTCTGCCTCGTCCAATGCTCAGCGCCGCCTAGCTGGTCCACCTCGAACCGGCTCCAAGGGTAAAAATTAACCCTATCACTAGTCTCCGCCCTCAAAGATGGCACCACGTCACTGTACCGCATCTTTATCCTGGTCCGGCTAGTCCTCTTCACCCGGGCGTCCTTCGTCCACCAGAGCATCGCCGGGTATGCAAAAGCCTCCCCCGGGACATGGTCCCACAAGGCGCAGCCAAAAATCTCCAAGGCCCAAACCTGCATCCAACAAAAGAAACCCGTCAAAAAACCAGAAGTGCATACACAATATGTACAAAGGATAAAGAAAAAGAAGAGAGTGTACCTCTAGTGGGAACTCGAAGCAGGTCAGGGAGGTGGACGCCTTCCTGCTGTATCTGTCCAAAGTAAAGTACAACTCCGCCAAGCCTGCCTCTTCCCAGGCGTACTCGTCTATCCTATCTATGTCCGCCAAAGACCCGCAAAGTGAACATAGCCGTACCCTCAGCATGCCCAAACAAAGTGCTGGAAAGGGCGAACCATAAGAAGTATCGAGCAATCTGCTCGGCTGTGATGGTCAGGTCCCCACTCTCGTACCTGGCTATGCTCTCGGCCAGCTTACCCTCGATCACGACATACTCCATGCCCATCCCCTTCCGCGACACGATGACAATCCCCAGCAGATTCATCAGCTCCACATCCGTACACCCGTCGTGCCACTCCAAGCTGAGCCCCTTAAAGGACAGGCCAGTAATAGCGGCATAATCGGTAGGGGTCACGGTAGCCTCCCCCAGAAGAAGTGATAAGTGTGGGTAACATCCCACCAGTACTCCGCTAGCGCCAATAAGAGCCCCTTGCTCTTATGCAATCCAGCCACCCCTCTCAGGTTCTCAACAAAACCGCAAATATTAAAAGCCACCACGAGCTGGCGAGGACTCCGATAACCCGCCCTACCAGCCATGGGCAAGGCATGCCAAAGCCTGACAACCGCCTCCATGGACCCCCGCGTCTTCAGCTTATCCAACTTGCGTTGGATGATGTCGCCTCTCTCCTGAAGACAAACACAACACAACTATGTCATCAAAATTGCCAAGGTAATATGAACGACAAAAGAACAGAAAAGAAAGAAAATAAACTCCATCCCATTTTCGGATACATTTTTCTACACACATTCTTTTCTCGCACGCAATTTTTTATTCAAAATCTCTTATACAAAGAGTCCATTCCAAATTCGGCAAATTTTTGTTCATTTTACAAATGCAATTTTTTCATTCAAAATCTCTTATACAAAGAGTCCGTTCCAAATTCGGCAAATTTGTGTTCATTTTAAAATATAATTTTCATTCAAAATCTCTTATACAAGAGTCCGTTCCAAATTCATCAAATTTGTGTTCATTTTTGAAATGCAATTTTTCATTCAAAATCTCTTATACTAAGAGTCCGTTTCAAATTCGGCATATTTGTATTCATTTTTGAAATGAAATTTTTCATTCAAAATCTCTTATACAAAGAGTGCGTTCCAAATTCGGCAAATTTGTGTTCATTTTACAAATACAAATTTCAAAATCTCTTACAAGAGTCCGTTTCAAATTCGGCAAATTTGTGTTCATCTTATAAATGCAATTTTCATTCAAAATCTCTTATTCAAGAGTCCGTTCCAAATTTGGCAAATTTGTACATTTTTACATAGCGTGCATCTTTCTCACATCCGTGCATCACGTCATCAAACATGCATTCACAAAAACAAATTTTCATCACAAAAAATCTCTTACGCAAGAGTCTGTCCCAAATTCGGCAAATTTGCACCCACTTTGTTTTTACATTATGCAAACACTCATGTTTTTCATAAACAAATTGCATATTCTTTCTACCCACAACTTCAATTAAGCACAAGCATCATCAATTTTAATTTTTCATGGCAAAATAAACAAAAGCCCCAATTTTGACCATTCAAAGCCCTAAGTCTAACATATACCAATTTTGACAAAAAAATCAACAAAATAATCAAAATTGAGTATCATACCATGCGGAGATCCTCGTCGGTGGCCCAATGTTGCCACATATCCGGATAAAACTCCTCATTCATCGATTGCGAGAGCTTGTAATGGCGATGCATTCTCACCAATTCAAGCCGCCTCTCCGCCGCCTCTCGACTAACCCGACCTCGACGGATTCCACGAGCTCCTCCCCTTTGCTCCATAGCCTTGATTTTGAAGGATTTCGCGGAGATTTTGGGCAACAATGGCATTTTTCTCCCTCTGTTTTCTCTCTTTCTCTCGTCTGTCTTTTGAAATTGGGGGAAGACAGACACGGCTGTCTGTCTTTTTGAACCAGGCGCCCTGCTGGTCCTATCCGCGCGGATAAGATTGCAAGGCAAAATTCCTGTTTTGCCCTTTTAATTCCTGGCCCTCTGCATTCAGATCCCCAGTTTAACAGGCAGTTAACCCCTTTAACGAAAACTTAACGAAAGTCCATTTCCTTCCTAGTTTTCAAGCCTGGCCGTCATCGTAAGCCCGTCCTTTAACGAAACCTTAAGGGAAGTCCATTCCCTTCCTAGTTTTTAAACCCGGCCATCATCGTAAGCCCGTCCTTTAACGAAAACTTAACGGAAGTCCATTCCCTTCCTAGTTTTCAATCCCGGCCGTCATCGTAAGCCCGTCCTTTAACGAAAACCTAACAGAAGTCCATTCCCTTCCTAGTTTTCAATCCCGGCCGTCATCGTAAGCCCGTCCTTTAACGAAAACCTAACGGAAATCCATTCCCTTCCTAGTTTTCAATCCCGGCCATCATCGCAAACCCGTCCTTTAACGAAAACTTAACGAAAGTCCATTCCCTTCCTAATTTTCAACCCCGGCCGTCATCGTAAGCCCGTCATTTAACGAAAACCTAACGGAAGTCTATTCCCTTCCTAGTTTTCAATCTCGGCCGTCATCGTAAGCCCATCATTTAACGAAAACTTAACCGAAGTCCATTTCCTTCCTAGTTTTCAAACCCGGCCATCATCGTAAGCCCGTCCTTTAACGAAAACTTAACGGAAGTCCATTCCCTTCTTAGTTTTCAATCCCGGCAGTCATCGTAAGCCCGTCTTTTAATGAAAACTTAATGGAAGTCCATTCCCTTCCTAGTTTTTAATCCCGGTCGTCATCGTAAACCCGTCCTTTAACGAAAACCTAACGAAAGTCCATTCCCTTCCTAGTTTTCAATCCCGGCCATCATCGTAAGCCCGTCCTTTAACGAAAACTTAACAAAAGTCTATTTCCTTCCTAGTTTTCAAACCCGGCCGTCATCGTAAGCCTGTCCTTTAACGATAACTTAACGGACGTCCATTCCCTTCCTAGTTTTCAATCACGACCATCATCGTAAGCCCGTCCTTTAACGAAAACCTAACGGAAGTCCATTCTCTTCCTAGTTTTCAATTCCGTCCGTCATCGTAAGCCCGTCCTTTAACGAAAACTTAATGGAAGTCCATTTCCTTCCTAGGTTTCAAACCCGGCCGTCATCGTAAGCCCGTCCTTTAACGAAAACCTAATGGAAGTCCATTCCCTTCCAAGGTTTCAATCCCGGCCGTCATCGTAAGCCCGTCCTTTAACAAAAATTTAACGAAAGTCCATTTCCTGCCTAGTTTTCAAACCCGGCCATCATCGTAAGCCCGTCCTTTAACGAAAACTTAACGAAAGTCCATTCCCTTCCTTGTTTTCAAACGCGGCCGTCATCGTAAGCCCGTCCTTTAACGAAAACCTAACAAAAGTCCATTCCCTTCCTAGTTTTCAATCCTGGCCGTCATTGTAAGCCCGTCCTTTAACGAAAACTTAACCGAAGTCCATTTCCTTCCTAGTTTTCAAACCTGGCCGTCATCGTAAGCCCGTCCTTTAACGAAAATCTAACAGAAGTCCATTCCCTTCCTAGTTTTCAATCCCGATCATCATCGTAAGCCCGTCCTTTAACGAAAACCTAACGGAAGTCCATTCCCTTCCTAGTTTTCAATCCCGGCCGTCATCGTAAGCCCGTCCTTTAATGAAAACCTAACAAAAGTCCATTCCCTTCCTAGTTTTCAATCCCGGCCATCATCGTAAGCCCGTCCTTTAATGAAAACTTAACGGATGTCCATTTCCTACCTCGTTTTCAACCCTAGCCGTCATCGTAAGTCAGTCCTTTAATGAAAACTCAACGGAAGCCCATTCCCTTCCTAGTTTTTAACCTCGGCCGTCATCGTAAGCCCGGAATCCCATTTCCCTTCCTCGTTTTCAAGCCCGCATCAAGAACACACATCCCCAGCAGTTTCCGAACTACGTCTAGGCTTGATTTCCATCCAGAATACGTAGGTAGCCTACCATAGGTCCAGCCACTTGACTAGGTCACCCTTTTCCCCGGCAGTTATCGTAAGCCCGAATCTTCCCCGGCGAGAACGCCTTCAAATAATCTCTCTCAGGTCCATACTCCTGAACTGAGCCTCGACTTAGGTTCATACTCCTAAAATAAGCCCCAATTTAGGTTCATACTCCTTAACCGAGCCCCGACATAAGTTCATACTCCTGAATTAAGTCCCAACTTAGGTTCATACTCCTGAACTAAGTCCCAACTTAAATTCATACTCCTGAACTAAGTCTCAATTTAGGTATAGATGCCTCTGCTAGGTCGAATCAGTCTTCGGCAACAGGGATGGCCAAGCCGGTTCCGGGCCCGGTTCCGGTTCGAAAACCGCCAGTTTCGGTTTGGCAAAAGGGTGACCCTTAACCGGCCCTGCCTAATCACGGTTCCGATTACTCCGATTCCAATTTTCTCCCCGGTTTGCTCCGGTTCCGGGCTTTTCTGGTCCGGTTCTGATCAATAATGAATAAAGAAGCTAAAAATTATTAAAAAAACAAGGAATTTTCGTCCGGTTCACGGTTCCGGTCCGGTTCACCATTTATATGACCCTTAATCGGCCCTTATCCAAACCGGTTCCGGTTACCTCGGTTCCGGTTTTCGTGGCAGTTCATGGCAGTTTCGGGCTTTTCCGGTCCGGTTTTTTAGTTCCGGTCCGGTTTGGCCATCCCTATTCGGCAACGCCTCTGCTAAGTCGAGTCAGACTTCGGCAACGCCTCCGCTAAGCCGAGTTTGTCTTTGGCAATGCCTCCGCTAAGTCGAATCAGTCTTCGGCAACGCCTCCGCTAGGTCGAGTCTGTCTTCAGCAACGCTTTTGCTAAGTCGAGTCAGTCTTCGCAATGCCTCCGCTAGGTTGAGTCAGTCTTCGGCAACGCCCTCGTTAGTCGAGTCTACCTTCGACGATGAAAATGCGGTGGGAGGTCCATTCGTTTGACCGATCCTTTCCCTCGCAAAACCTGAACTCTGACTGGCTTGATTCCCACAAGGGATACGTAGGAATCCTTTCGTTAAGGGTCCAGCCATTCGACCGCCTCGGTCACCTCCTCGCCCATCTCGGCAACGTTTGCCAGATTGGGATCCTCACTTTGTTGATGACCCCACTTCCCCTGGAAGTACCATCGTCGAGGGGCTACTGTAAATACCCCAATCTGGGTCGTTAATGTTCCGTCAGCCCAAATTAATGATTTATTATCATTTAGGGGAATTTAGGACATTATTTTGACAATTTGAATGAGGAAGGACCTCTTAGGAATAAACAAATAGACAATTACCTCGCAGGAAGTCTGTCATTCCCAATAAAATGGAATATTGACCATTTAGATAAGCCAAAACTGCTAGAAACAGCTTTCTGCAAAAAACAGGCACGCCTGCTGGGGTCATCCGCGCGGATGAGATTGTCCCTACAATCTTGTCCACGCGGATAAGATCAGCACCCAGGCAACCTATAAATACCCCCCTTCTCCCTCAGTTTACAATAGAGAAAAAACCCAAAAAAATACGAAAACCTACTATCACTCAGCCCAAATCCACCCTCAAACAACCATTTACACTATCAAAACTCAAATTCCACACCATATTCATCCTCTAATCCATCCCAAAACCACTCCTAACCCTTTGAAACCTTCAAACCCTACACTCAAGTTCAAGAAACATTGGTAATACCCATGTTTTTCCTTACTCAAAACTCAACCATACATACATCTTCCTACATAAATGATGTGAAGTAGTTGTTGTTACTTCTTGTTTGAATTACCCTTTTCCTCTTGTCCCAAGAATCCAAGAGGATCTCCATGGAACCCATTTCCATGGATGATCCTCCAAAATGATCCACATCTCCTTTTATTTTATGTCATTCCCCCATTCCCTTTTTTATATTTTTTGGTACTTGCTTGTTTGACCAAGAAGATGGTCATCTTGGAGTTCATCTCCATGGATGACCACTTCAATTGGTCCATATTTCATGCTCCTTTACATGTTTAGTTTTACTTGCTTCCTTGACCTCAATATGGTCATCTTGGAGTCAATCTTCATAGATGATCATTTCAAATGGTCCACATTATTTACATTCCTTGCAAATTCGCCTCCCCATGTCTAAGATGCTCACCTTGGAACATTTTCCTTGGATGAACATCATCTAGACACACAAAATAGGTCACACAAGATGTAGGAGATACACTTGAGTATAGATCTCAAGGATGGTCATCTTATGACCACCTTAGAGATCTTCCTCTAAAGTTGATACATCTTGACCTAAGTCTCTTGTCAATTTACTTCCATGTTAAAATTCCCCCTCTTCCTAGCAAATGAAATGGTCACAAAGTCCTAACGTATCCCCAGGATGACTTGATTAAGTGGATTCATCACTTATGACCACTAATCAAAGTCTAGGGAAAGAGAAGACAAGCATGGATGCCAAAATCTAAATCCCCATTTACTTTCTGACTTTCAGTTACAATTCCAGTTAAGTCCTGTAAATCCAGTTAACTTTCTGGAAATTACAGTGACTAAACTGGAAACTGTAAAATATGGAGACTGCAGCCCTATCCGCGCGGATAAGATTGCACTCCAGTCTTGTCCACGCAGATGACACTGTCATCTGCAAACAGTCCCTCAAATTTTTTGCTATTTTCAGTTTAACCACTGTTTTCAAACTATTTTTTAGTTTAGTCCTTATAATTTCAGTTATTTTCAGAAAAGTCCCTTTAAATACACACACACACACATACACAAAAAAAGGTTTCAAGTGAGGAAGACTCGTCGTACTAGGCATTCCGGGTGAACACCAACGTTCTTTCCATTATGTAACGTGACCTCCGAACCCATTTTCTCCAATTTTGGGTATTTTTCAAAGTTTTAACCCTTAAACAAAAAAAGGCGTGCCGACGCCGAAAACGATTTTTTTTTTAAAAAAAAAAAGGTCCGATAAAGATTTTCCAAAGCTTTTTCCAAACAAACAAGCAAGAGTCTTGTCGGGCGGCTCAAAAGAAAAATCGCGCTCGCAGATACACATCATCACACCATGATGTAAACAACATACAAAAAACAAATATTTCAAAAATAAACAGTTTACAAAAACAAATTGCTTTTTAAAAGAAGATTTACATAACACCAAAATTAAAGAAAAGCTACAACTAGAAAAATACAAAATTATAATTACAAAGACATTAGAAAATTTTGAAAACAATTTTGCTCAGAACTACCCACAGCCTTTTGGGAACGAAAAAGACATGTAATAACTTTACCCTACGAGAAAGAATTTACTGAAAAAATGATTCCAACAAAAGCAAGGCCTATACAAATGAACCAAGATCTTCTTGAATATTGCAAAAAAGAAATACAAGATTTATTAAATAAAAAGTTAATCAGAAAAAGTAAATCTCCCTGGTCTTGTTCTGCATTTTACGTTTCAAAAAATGCCGAAATCAAAAGAGGAGCACCAAGGCTAGTAATTAATTATAAACCTTTAAACACAACATTAAAATGGATTAGATGTCCTGTTCCTAATAAACAAGATTTATTAAAAATACTTCATAATGCTTCAATTTTTTTAAAATTTGACATGAAATCAGGTTTTTGACCTTTCTATACCACATTTAAAACACTTCAAGTGCTTCTGACTTTTCTTTTAAATATAGGACCCATGTGTACCTAGAAAAGTCATCTACACACACAAAATAATATTTATTTTTACTTAAGATTTTAACTTCAATGGGTCCCATAAGGTCAGTGTGGATCAGTTCGAAGATCTAAGAAGTGGAACTTTGATCAACCTTTTTGTGGGAAGCTTTAGTTTGCTTACCCTTTTGAAAAGTGTGAATGTGGGCCCAAGATCATGGGTTTTTTGTTTGAACCGCTTTCTCGTGTAAGGGGTCACTGCTTCACATCAGTTTTAAAGTAATCCAGTTTAAATTGAAAAACAGAGTCGCCACGCCATTTTGATTTCCTCAAAACTTTGAAAAAAAAAGAATAGGGTCCGGAGGTTAAGTTACTCCTTGGGAAGAACGTTTGGCGTTCACCCAAGGAGCCTTGCCGAAGCAAGTCTTCCAAGATTCAATTTTCATGTTTGTTTTTGTGCTTTCGTGTGTGTGTGTGTGATTTGAAAAGGGAGGGAATGTGCCAAGTTGTCTTCCGGTCGTATAAACCATTTAAGTTGGTTATCGCTCGGGATTCCTTGGATTTTTGATGTGTTCGGAATTTTGATCCCGTGCTCATCTTGGACTTATGATCATCATTAAGTGACATTTGGTCATATGTGATAGAGATAGGGACACCTTTTTTATAGTCCAAGAATGAGACTCTTTAGAAAGGAAGGACCTTTGCCCATCAATCCTACATCTTGAGACAATTTGAGCTTAGTTGGGAGATTTATGCTCGTCTCAAGTGATGATCGGAGATGTAGGGGCTTAGGTTCATCCATTTCTAAAGGGACTTCGACTATGGCACCTTTTAGTGGAGGAAACGATGTAAAGATGAGACCTTTACACCGATTCACCCCATGGTATGCTTCAAGTACCAAAGGGACTAAGGGAAGGGGTATAAAGATTGGATCTTTATACTCATCCTATGCCTTTCGTGCCTTAGGAAGGTCACTAGGCAATCCTTGGAGGGTGATCCAACCATGAGGGACATGGGGGAGTTGCATTTGAAAGTAAAGATTGCATTTTTATGGAAATAAGTGCAATGAACACTATGAAAACTAAGACTATGGATGTAAAGGGAAGACCTTTGAGGCTTTCCTATGTCCTTTAGGAACCTTTTTAGGTGGAAAATCCTTGGAAGCAAAGGTCAAGGGAGTGGGAATGACATAATGATAGTAAAGATGACATTTTTATATGATAAAGAAGAGATCTTTCACATCATCATGTGATGAATCCTCCCTAGAACAAACCATTTGTGGTCTTTTGTTCATCCTTGGGATGGATCCTCCATTAATCACTTGTGATAGGGGGAAGGGGGATATGATGATCTACATGGTAAAGACTAGATTTTTATGACAATAAATCACATATAAAGGCAATAAATTGCAAGATAAATAGCAAATAAGCAATATGACAATATAAAAAGTATATTTCAAAGAGAAAGAAAGGAGAGGTTACCAATGGTGGTTTGCCTCTATCTCCCTTGAAGTTTTCCTAAGGAGGAAGTGATTTTGGATGGATTTTGGAGAGGAGGGAGGTGATTTTGAGAGGGTTTTGCTTTCTGTAAATTTGAGGTTTTAATTTGGCAGAGTAACTGTGAGTACCCCGATCCAAACTCAAGTTTTAGATTCAAATTAATTAAATTTGGGCTTGCATAAATTGCTAAGAAGCAATTAGAGTCCAAAAATCCCAGCAGTCCACCAATCCATTGGGCCTGCCAGCCACTCGGCCCATTATGGCCAAAAGGTGTACGCTGTCGGACGACATGGACATTAAGGCGGTTTAACTGCCCTTGTCGTCCGACATAGGAAGCTCAGTCAGGATGCCTATAAATAGAAGGCATGGCTGATCATTTTAAGGGGGAGGCAAGGAAGAGAGCCAAAGTGAGGGTCAAATTCTGAGAGTAATATCAGTAAAACAGGGGAAACTCTTGCCAAATAGAGTCTCTCCCTCTCTCTCACACACACACACTCACCTCCCTCCTCACACACACAGACTTCAAGGTCAAGACTCCAAGAAGCTTCCTTTGGTGGTGATTGAAGGGGTAGACACCATACTATATGTGATTCTACTTCGTGGACTACAATAGGTAGACACTAAACCTCTCTCTCCCTTTAAATAAAGTCTTTAAATATACCTTGCATGCATACTTGCTCTCTTACCATGTAGAAATTGGGATTTTGCATGACAAAGGTGGTGGAGAAGTGAATCTTCAATATTCACTTCTCCCCACCTCAGATCTGGACATTTGGTCATCTTAGGATCAATAAAGATTCAATCTTTACGTATTTGCATGGAGTTAGGAGGTGATGGCTACTTCAAAGTGGCCAAAATCATGTGATTTATCACACTTTGGCCACTAAAGCCATGTGACCCTCCCATTATACTCATATATTATTGTCATATTACTGCTTACAGTAGCTAAATATGCTTAGTTTGCTTGGGGAACAAAGGAGGAACCAAACAGACTGAAGGGCACTGAAACAGGCTCCCCATGTCGTGCGACATAAGTCTCCATAGAGACCCTGTGTCATACGACATGGGACTCCCAGAAGGCTGCAAAGCCATTCTTGGACTTCAGAATCTGCTAGGCCTATCCCCTTTGTGACTCAAAGCCTACCTAAGCATCTTCTGGCTCATAAGCCACTATTTGGGTGCCTAAACTCAGTTTGGGTGCAACCTATTTGATGGAAGAGGATCACCGTATGACATAGACGACATCAAAGGCTCTATGCCATATGACATCCGTGTCGACAAAGTCTATCGTGACTTTGTCCACTCCCACCAACCCCAAGCTGGGTTCTAGGCCACTGAATAGTGTCCTAAATGAGCAAAATAATGTCTTTCCATTTCCAGAGTAGCTTTACCTCTGTAAGAGACAATCTGTCCATGGCTCCTTATGTCGCCCGACATCCTCGTTAAGAGAAGTCCTGTGTCGGACGACAAGGGAACTCCCTGGGCAGACTGTCTCAAGACCTCTGCTTGGTGATAAAAGATATCATATGTAAAAGGGTGTGGCCCCCTATCATGGCTTACAAGTTGTATTCAATTCCATACCATCAATGAAATTTAAGCTTGCACACTTTACTTGTTGACACACATCGCACACACATTTTGAATGTCCATAATTGTCCAAACGTTGATTGAAAGTCTCGAAAGAGGCGTGTTGGGTGAACTCTCTAGTTCTTCCCAACACGTAACCAGACTCCCGGACCCAAAATCTCTTAAAATAGGTTTTTCAATGTTTTCCTCTAAAAACGGCGTGGCGACTTTAAAAGAAATATCATTTTTCGGGCGAGCGTTCATTCAGTGGTGACTCCGCTGGGGATTTTTGAAAAACTTTTTGTTCTAAAAGAATGAAGATGATACTTGGTATATAGGTGGAAAACACTAACCTTCCTGTATCGCTCCCTAACCCGGGGCTTGGGATAAACGGTGGTCTAACAATCCCACGTACCAGAATCATTCTTCTATTTTCTGAAAAAAGAGAAAAGTTTTTCTTAAGAGAGTCTAACTTTCTTCAAAATCAACTTGGACAATTTCGACATTCACCTTGTGTGTACATTTGTGTCATTTTGTGTGCTCAAATGCACCTTGCCATGCTTTGGTATGTGACACTATTGGAAGCCGGAGCTTCCCCTTTTGCAATTTGCTCTTCCCGTTGATCAGAACAGGGCAGGATGACACTGGACTACAGCTACTGGTAAATTCTGACATTTGGGGCAGTCCCCTTTTGTCATGCTTTGACTCATTCTCTTGCTTTTTCTTTGCATACTGCATAAACAAAAAAAAAACAAAAATATTTTACAAAAAGCAAAAAATATATATTTCTAGAAGTTACCTTCACACTACTCGCACTCTACCTGCACATAGAGTTAGAACCCGGGAGTGTACGGACGGCATCGCGGACAGTGACGTGTTTCGCTTACGCTTGAGCGCCTAAAGTCCTCCTAGCCTGTGAGTCAGCCAACACTTGTCCGTGACACACTTTCTACCGTGACCGGTTGGGTTTTGGCCAATACTTTTCAAAACATTTTAAACTCGGTTTTCAAAATTTTCTCACAAAGTCCGAGTCATACACCGTCTCCAAAAATCTTGGCATACTTTCCCTCTTCGTGTCGGAATCACGACATAATTCAAACGTAAGTACACGTTAGGATCTTTACATGTCTCGACGTAGGTACATATCGATTTCTCGGCTTGGCTTCGTGAGAAGTCATGACGCGTTCTCGACATGTGTCAACAACGGGACCATGTCGACTTCTTAACGCATACTAACAAGAGTTATGCCGAAATTTAGCCACCAAGTGACGAGAGGCCATGCCAGATTTCCAACTCGAAAAGAGGGGAGGTCATGCCCAATTCCTTGAGGGTTTTACCTTCAAACTGCGGTCTCGTACGTTCAAACGTACGTTCGACCCTCTCTCCTCCCGTGTTTAGACGTTGACTTGGACTTGGTTTTGAAAACCCTGAGTTTGACTTGTTTTGGCTTGTATGCCCATATGTTCGTTCTCCCTTTCGGTTGGTGGGTTCCACATGCCCTATTGGACCTCTGCCGGGATTGTCCGTCCCGGAGGTGCAATACAGGTGGAATACAGGGGGTCTATAGACGTAGTGATGGAACCTACTGATCCAGGAATAGCGTAGAATGCGAAAAAGAAGGTTTCCCCCTTTTCCAACCATTCCTAGGATCAATAAAAATCATTTTTATAAAAAACAAAAATATATAAAAATATAAAAACATAAAAAGAGAGCATATGCATGAGTCCGTCCTAAGCCTATCCTCTCCCCCACCTAAAGCCATTCTCTCCCCCTTTCAGCGAGCAAGTATTGGGTCAGAGTTCCGGGTGGTCGGTTAATCAGTTTCTCTCCAGTCAGGAATTCATTTCCAGCGGTCTTAGAAATGGCAGATTCGCAAGTCTCAGCGGGTTTGGGTCCGAATGCAAGTGTTGATCCAACTCAGAGTCAGAATGTCAGTCAGGGTGTAGGGCCAGATCAAGGTCAGAACACGGGGCCGAACACAGCTCTAAATGCCTCTCCTAGCAGTGGTTACGGCACGGGTCCTCACATGACACCCTCGGGAAGTTTGTTTGTAAACCCTCACCCAGGTTTCAACTTCTCTCAAGAAGCTTCTCTCCGCGCTACCCTCGAAGCCTCTCGTGCCCGTGAGGAAGCCGGTTGGGCTCACTATGTCGAAGTAATGCGCATGCAAGGCGTTGCCTTAATCCTTCACCCCGATGGGTCGTACGAAGAAATCAGGGAGGAACCCGATGTTACTATCACCGGCACTGGCTTTGTTCCACCATCCTCACCTGGGCAAAGCCTTCACAATATGCCCCCACCAGTCTCCTATGGTGTGCCTGGCTCCCTCTCGATGCTAACTCACGGGGGTATACCAAGACCTCCCCCTATCCCAGTATCTACTCATGGTATGCAATACGGGTCGAGGGGCGAATCAAGCTCCTTACCAAAGGTCGGTGCTCAGGACCAGTTTATGTTTTATCCCCAGAACCAGCTTGGGCAGGGTCAGCAACCCAGTGGTGTCAATCAAGGGCCATTTGGGTATACTCAGAATTAGTTTGGGACTCGGAGTCAAAGTCCGTTTAACAGCACGGGTCAGCCGTCCAACCCAACCTTCGGTGGTCAGTTTATGGCTCCTCATGATCAATCCAATTAGCAGCAGAGTGGGTATCGCCTGTCGGGAAGCCAGATTTGCCAGGATCAGATCCCGCAATATCCGCAACCCCAATTCCAAAACAACATCCCTCAGCCGACGGTTTGTTCTCCTCTCACTCAGCATCTGTACGATTTCGCCCCGTATTCGGCTCCGTGCACCAATATCAGGTCCCCTACCCATAGTCAGGTCGGCAACCAGTCAGTACAGTTTGGACCCCGGAATCCCAACGCTCAGTTTAATGGGTATGACATGTACGGGAATAGAATCCCCAGCTCAGTTGGTTTATTGGACAGCAATGTCAGCATGCCCAGTACTTTTGGTCTTCCTTCGGCTGACTTGCCCATCAGACCCATGCCAGAATTTCCAGTACCATCTTCAACGGTAGCTCCAACTGTAGGGCAAACCCCATCTTCTGAAGTTTCAAGTTTGAAGGAAGAGTTGAAGTATGTGAAAGAACAGTTGCACAAGATTACTTTTGGGTCAGACATGGTCAATTCTGTAGAGCTCAAGGACTCTAAGGCCCTCCCGAAGAACTTCAAAATGCCCCCCATAACTAAGTTTGAAGGCTCCACATGCCCTAAAACTCACATGAACAACTACGTCATGTCAATGGGTGCCAAAGGGGCCACCGAAGAGATGCTAGCCCTTTACTTTCACTTATCCCTCGATGACTCTCCTTTGAGATGGTTCCTAGGTCTTAAACCGGAAGCGAGGGCTACCTGGTCCCGGTCGGTAATGCCTTTTGGATAAATACAAAGGAAGTGTCGAGTGGTACACCACCCATAGTGACTTGATCGGCACCATCCAGAGGCACGATGAGTCCGTAACAGACTTTTATAAGAGGTGGAACAAGAAGCTTAATGAGTTGGCTCACCCAATTCCCCTCTCTGACGAGAAGTCCATCTTTCTTTCATGTGTCAAGCCATCCATCAGGGAAGCCATTGGCCGGGGGTACTACCCAAATCTGCGAGAAATGGTGAGTGCAGGGGCTGAAAGAGAGAATGCTACCTATTCCGCTGTTCCAAGATCTACCCCTGACGCTCCAAAGGGTAAAGAAACTGTTGTCTCTAACTCCGTTAACTACATTCAAGGGGAGAAGGGTCAGTTATCTGGCCGTGGTGGAGGAAGGCCTCAGCGGCAGAAATTCGATGATTTGGGGATGCTAACTGAGGAGGCATTTAACGGTTTAGTAAAGGCTGGGCTGATCAAGCCTCTGGATAATTACAACCCGGTCAAGGAAAATCCCAATCTGGACACTAGCAAGTTTTTCCTCTACCATCAGTACCCTGGACATGTTACCAATGACTGCGTCCCTTTAAAGCTGCTCATCCAAAGGCTTATTGATGAGGGGAAGATCGAAAAGGCTCCTCTCCCTAATGTGATTACCAATCTTCTTCCGTAATCTTCACCAGAACCCAGGGCCCTCCCATCCAATATTAATACAGTTAATCAGTCTTTGTAGGATCTAGATTGTCTTTTTGTTTCTTTAATGAATGTCCTTTATCGGGAAAGAGTCTGTCAAGTCCACGTTGGACTAGTTTTTTCTTCTAATAATAAAAGTCTTTGTTTCTTTTCCTGCTAGACTCGAGACATCACTTGCCCACCCACGTTACAATTAATTGAAATGGTCTTATCCTAGATGATCACCTTGTCAGCTTCAATCGCTAATGCTTTGAAATAACTCATGTTTAAATTAATCGGAGTGAGAAAATCAATTAATATCCTTCTCAAATTGGGGCTTACCAACTCCCCATCTTGCATTTCATATGCTCACATCTCTTTCATTATCCTCATCATTTCGTTGATCGAGAATTTGCATCAATCTTTCTCATTTAAAGCTTAAGCAAGCAACGAAAACTTAATTTCGTTTAGGTCATCCGGTAGGGATTGCGGTTGAAGCCTTTCACCCATAGAAAAGCCATTACCTCACCCCCACCAAACAATATCCTTTCATTTCAAGATCGGCGTGTTTTAAAACCCCATCTAGCCATCACCTTTCCTCCTTGCTGAGAGAAGTCCAAGCAATGTCAAGAAGTTAGCTTCGAGAGTTGGCAATGCATAAAATATTCAAGTCATGAAGGAAGGAAAGATAATCCTCAACTCCTCAAAGAGGCCTTCCAAATTCTAAAAAGAAGGATTTTAAATCCTCACAATTCAGCAAAAAATTCCCGACTTCTCGAGAAGTTCTCCCATGATAAAAAAAAAAAGCCCACTCTCGATAGCTTGGACTTCCTCTCACCATCACCTTAAAAACCAATTCCAAGCCATCCTCTCAATTTTAGAGGATATTCCCTTTACCATTACCCTTGCCTTTGGCCAAAGTCGAAATTTGAAATCAATCTTCCTCGCCGTAGATTTCCCAAACACATCCCCGCAAGCCAACCTCTCATTTTTAGAGGTTTAGTCAGTAAAAGGCCTAGCCGACCTCTCATCTTAAGAGGTCATGACATTCCAAATCACCCGATGGCCGATCGAAGCCCGGAAACCCAACTACAGTCCCTACCGGATAGCAATTTCATTATGATATCTTCGAGATCTAAATCAGATTAATGCTTCATTGCTTTCTTAAATCAGAGTCAAATCCATCTTGGCCCCAAAGATCATCAATCTAAGATTATGCAAATTCAATCCACTCATTCGACACTTCATGTGAGCATATTTCATTTCTCCTCCTCAAACACTTGCCGCGGATGTCCCACTGGGGCTTCGCGTCCGTGTCTTTCATGGACACTCCAAGGGGACATGATCTTCAATCCCCCAATTCTCAAAATCCTCGAGGGTCCTCGAAATCTCGAATTTTCACATTCATTCTCTCCATTCGGGATAAGCCCGAACTACGGCGACCTGAGCTCCTCATCATGGAGGGGAACGTAGGCAACCATAATTGGTCCGGTCGAAATCACAAATAAATCTCAAAAATCCGGTCTCATCAAGGACCGTCCCTATACACTTTCCATCCTTCCGGATTTGATCTCGATATCAGTTAGTTTTCTCCTTGTGATTAATCAAAATATTTGTTCATATCAGACTTAGTGTTTGAATAACCCGAACATCAATAAAGGGTTTTAAGCAGCTTTGTGATCATCATGAATAAGACAAGTTTTCAAGTGTCTCGACAAGTCTTCTCTCTCTCCGTCATAGGGAAATAGAGCCAAACACTGTCTTTCTGTCAGCAGGGGCTTCCAAACACTTTTTCACACCTTGTCGTGTTTATACTCTCTCAAAAGAGTCAAACCCAAAGCAAGTGTGTCATACACAAATTCGGGATTCATTCCCACTTTTCAAAAAATGTGCCCCTGCACGTATATATTTCCAAGTCTGTGACTGATTGACTAAGGTCTGGAAAGATGGGTGCCTCCTGGGTCGCGTGATGATTATGCCTGTAACAGGATTGCGTTAGACCTCTCTTCATAACATTCCATTTTGGGCCAAATATTGGATCTGGGCGATGATGCCAAGGTTAAAGATGAACCTTGGAAGAATTTCTTCCTTCAGGATCGCCTCGGAAGTCGCATTTTGCAAAGCTGTCCTTTTACAAATGCTGGGGGCTAGTTTCCCAAGAAAGTCAGTAAACGTGACCAACCATCAGACGTCAGAACTGGCTGCATCTGTAGCACCCCATCGGCGATCCGATACTTGCTCAAAACTTGTCCAAAGCAACCCAAAACTCTATATCCATTCCCCCTACTCACCAGCCGCATGGGAGAGGATTTGGCACACTTTGCACCCAAATACATCACCAACCCCCAACAAATGCCATCCTTCTTGCCATTTCTTGGGACGGACTAATACATATAAACAAATAAGCCTAGATGCTATCAATGTAATGTATTAGTTGCACAATACAAAGATTTTATTTTACAAAGTGAGAAGCAATAGATTAGTGCATGCATTGTTCCTTCTCTCTATCTAAGAGTCCAAAGCATGATAAAAGGGGATTTCCGCGATCATTCCGACTCGGGATCATCCTCCTCATCCTCCTCGGGGCCGCTGTCGTCTTGGACGCTGCCTACCTCCTCCTCAGAGCCGATATGCTCCTGGCCATTGCCGCCACCCTCCTATACCTCGTGGATCTCGCCACCCGAATCATCATCATCCTCATTCTGGGCCCGAGGCCGGGGCTCGCCATAATATCCATGCCACTCAGACACTGTGGCAAGCGGGGGGCTGGAAAGGATCATCCTCACCATCATCATCAAAGGCCCGTCTTGAAATGACAAATGAATCAAAAGTCCATCTTGAAGTGGCAAATCATCGTCAAAAGTCTGTCTCGCAACGGCAATGTTCATCATGCGGCCGATCGGCAATGGGCAAGTCCTCAGCGGCCTCGGGTCTTGCAACGGTAATTCATCAAATACCCAGTCTGCCTCGCAACGGCGAATTAATAGCAGAGCCCATCTTGAAACGGTAATATCAACCGCAAAGTTCGTGTTCTACCTGACGAATGTTTCCAAAGTCAGCCAATCACTTCAAGTGATCTTCGTGCGCACAACCCTCGCAGGTAAGCATAGCACAGGTATGAAAGCATATCTCATTCACCTGCAAATCATCATTACTTTCTCAGATAAAGTCATTTCAAGTCATAGAGTTCATCTCGCGATCCTTTTGAGTTAATCTCGAACACCTATTGTAGGCTTGTTCCTACACCCATTTGGGCTTGTTCCCATACCTCTTTAGGCTCATTTCTATCCGTAGGCTTGTTCCTACACCTATTTGGGCTTATTCCCATACCTCTTTAGGCTCGTTCTTATATCTCGCTAGGCTTGTTCCTATGCGTGGGCTTGTTCCCATACCTCGCTAGGCTTGTTCCTATGCGTAGGCTTGTTCCTACACCTCTAAAGGCTCGTTCCTATATCTCGCTAGGCTTGTTCCTATGCGTAGGCTTGTTTCTACAACTCTTCAGGCTTGTTCCTATGCTTCTTTAGGCTTGTGCCTATACCCTTTGGGTTTATTCCCATACCTCTTTAGGCTCGTTCCTACCCGTAGGCTTGTTCCTACACTTCTATAGGCTCGTTCCCATACCTCGCTAGGCTTGTTCCTATGCGTAGGCTTATTCCTACATCTCTATGGGCTCGTTCACATACCTCGCTAGGCTTGTTCCTATGCGTAGGCTTGTTCCTACATCTCTATGGGCTCGTTCATATATCTCGCTAGGCTTGTTCCTATGCGTAGGCTCGTTCCTACACTTCTATAGGCTCGTTCCTATACCTCACTAAGCTTGTTCCTATGCGTAGGCTTGTTCCAACACCTCTAAAGGCTCGTTCCTATATCTCGCTAGGCTTGTTCCTATGCGTAGGCTTGTTCCTACAACTCTTCAGGCTTGTTCCTATGCTTCTTTAGGCTTGTGCCTATACCCTTTAGGTTTGTTCCTATACCCTTTTAGGCTTGTTCCTACACCCCTTCAGGCTCGTCCCTATAATTCATTTGGGTTCAAAAACCCACCTCTCTCAGTCTTTCACAAATATCATTACCAAGATCAATGGCCCGGAACGGCCTTAAACTACCCGGTTCGGAAAGACCGTACAGATTTCCACAACACAATGGCCCGGAATGGCCTTAAACTACCCGGTCCAGAAAGACCATACAGATTTCCAGTACACATCTGGCCCGGAACGGCCTTAAACTACCTGGTCCAGAAAGATCGCACAGATTTCCACAGTCCAACCAGCGGGTGACTCCCAAAGAAAAAAGTCAACATTTCCACCAGGTGACTCCCAAAGGAAAAGTCAACATTCCCAGCGGGTGACTCCCAAAGAAAAAAGTCAAATCCTCGGGTGACTCCCCATCGAAACAGTCAATCTTCGGGGTGACTCCCCTTGGAATAGTCAATCTCGGGTACAAATGCCCATCTTCGGGGTGACTCCCCTTGGAACAGACAATCTCGGGTACAAATGCCCATCTCCGGGGTGACTCCCCTTGGAACAGTCACTTTCGGGTACAAAACCTGTAGCCTTTCATTTGGCACCCCATCCTCAACGAACTACGATTCGGCTTGATTCCCCCACGGGATACGTAGGAATCCTCTTCATAAGAGGTCCAGCCACTTGACCATCTTGGTCACCTTTTTCCCCGCCATTCGTGTCCGGCTCGGGATTCTCATTTTTTATCGACGACCCCGCTTCCCGTGGAAGTGACGTCGCCGAGGGGCTCTGTGAGTACCCCGATCCGAACTCAAGTTTTGGATTCAAATTAATTAAATTCGAGCTTTCATAAATTTCTAAGAAGCAATTAGAGTCCAAAAATCCAAGCAGTCCACCAATCCATTGGGCCTGCCAGCCACTCGGCCCATTATGGCCAAAAGGTGTATGATGTCGGACGACATGGACATTAAGGCGGTTTAACTGCCCCTGTCGTCTGACATAGGAAGCTCAGTCAGGATGCCTATAAATAGAAGGCATGGCTGATCATTTTAAGGGGGAGGCAAGGAAGAGAGCCAAAGTGAGGGTCAAATTCTGAGAGTAATATCAGTAAAATAGGGGAAACTCTTGCCAAATAGAGTCTCTCTCTCTCACATACACACACACACTCACCTCCCTCCTCACACACACACTTCAAGGTCAAGACTCCAAGAAGCTTCCTTTGGTGGTGATTGAAGGGGTAGACACCATACTATTGGTGATTCTACTTCGTGGACTACAATAGGTAGACACTAAACCTCTCTCTCCCTTTAAATAAAGTCTTTAAATATACCTTGCATGCATACTTGCTCTCTTACCATGTAGAAATTGGGATTTTGCATGACAAAGGTGGTGGAGAAGTGAATCTTCAATATTCACTTCTCCCCACCTCAGATCTGGACATTTGGTCATCTTAGGATCAATAAAGATTCAATCTTTACGTATTTGCATGGAGTTAGGAGGTGATGGCTACTTCAAAGTGGCCAAAATCATGTGATTTATCACACTTTGGCCACTAAAGCCATGTGACCCTCCCATTATACTCATATTATTGTATCATATTACGCTACAAGAGCTAAATATGCTTGGTTTGCTTGGGGAACAAAGGAGGAACCAAACAGACTGAAGGGCACTGAAACAGGCTCCCCATGTCGTGCGACATAAGTCTCCATGGAGACCCTGTGTCATACGACATGGGACTCCCAGAAGGCTGCAAAGCCATTCTTGGACTTCAGAATCTGCTAGGCCTATCCCTTTGTGACTCAAAGCCTACCTAAGCATCTTCTGGCTCATAAGCAACTATTTGGGTGCCTAAACTCAGTTTGGGTGCAACCTATTTGATGGAAGAGGATCACCGTATGACATAGACGACATCAAAGGCTCTATGCCATATGACATCCGTGTTGACAAAGTCTATCGTGACTTTGTCCACTCCCACCAACCCCCAAGCTGGGTTCTAGGCCACTGAATAGTGTCCTAAATGAGCAAAATAATGTCTTTCCATTTCCAGAGTAGCTTTACCTCTGTAAGAGACAATCTGTCCATGGCTCCTTATGTCGCCCGACATCCTCGTTAAGAGAAGTCCTGTTTCGGATGACAAGGGAACTCCCTGGGCAGACTGTCTCAAGACCTCTGCTTGGTGATAAAAGATATCATATGTAAAAGGGTGTGGCCCCCTATCATGGCTTACAAGTTGTATTCAGTTCCATACCATCAATGAAATCTAAGCTTGCGCACTTTACTTGTTGACACACATCGCACACACATTTTGAATGTCCATAACTGTCCAAACGTTGATTGAAAGTCTCGAAAGAGGCGTGTTGGGTGAACTCTCTAGTTCTTCCCAACACGTAACCAGACTCCCGAACCCAAAATCTCTTAAAATAGGTTTTTCAATGTTTTCCTCTAAAAACGGCGTGGCGACTCTAAAAGAAATATCATTTTTTGGGCGAGTGTTCATTCAGTAACAGTGCTCAAAATTGTATATCAAAATGAATAGAGGAGGCCTCTATTTATAGGCAGATTTGTGCTTCCTAATGAACCGTGCGGCATTAACCATTGGCAAATGAATCCGTGGGGTCTTATCCTTTAGGGACTCAACCTGTTTCTAGAACCATGCAAGGTGGCGTTCTAGAAGGCCCTTCCAGCGAGGGACTACATGGAATTTTAATTCCTAACAAGTCCTTCACCCCTTGGAAGGTTTGGGAAAGTTCCCGAATTGCCCCTGAACTTTAAGAAAGTTCGGGGAATTGCCGAAAAACTTAATCGGAAGGCATGAGCCAGATTTGGGTACTTACAGAAGCCCCTCGTCAATGTCACTTGCGGGGCGAGTGGGGTTGTCAATAAAAAAGGATCCAATCTGGCGAACTGCCGATACGGATTTGGTGACTAAGGCGGTCGAGTGGCTGAACCTTTGGAAGGCTACCTACATATCCCGAAGGAATCAAGCCATGATCGTAGTTTAGGAAATCCACTGGGGAAAGGCGAAGAGAAACTGGTCCCTTGCTAGGAAGATGGAAAGAAAATGACCTAGGAGGTCAAATGGCATATCCTACTGGGATATGCCAAATGAAGGGAGTGACCAATGTGGTCGAATAGCTGGACCTTTATGAAGGGATACTTCACCACTGAGGAGTGATGAAGGAAAAGGGTGACCAATGTGGTCGGATGACTGGACCTTTATGAAATGCTACCTACATATCCCGGAGGAATAAGGCCTTGGTTGTAGCTCAAGTCTTACTAGATAGTTAGGAACATGTCTAGGATCCTTGAGATTTTGACGATTAATGGAGGAGTCACCTGATTTGACAATTAATGGAGCTTGTCACCTGATTTGACAATTAATGGAGGTTGTCACCTGAATTGAAAATTAATGGAGGTTGTCACCTGAATTGACAGTTAATGGAGGTTGTCACCTGACCTGACAATTAATGGAGGTTGTCACCTGTATTGACAATTAATGGAGGTTGTCACCTGAAGAAACTAAAGCTTACGTCGCTATCAAAGAGATAGAGGTAGCTGAAGTTGGAAAACTAAAGCGTACTTTACTATCGAGGAGATAGAGGTAGCTAAAGTTGGGAAACTAAAGCGTATTTCACTATCTAAGAGATAGAGGTAGCTAAAGTTGGAAAACTAAAGCGTACTTCACTATCAAGGAGATAGAGGTAGCTAAAGTTGGGAAACTAAAGCGTACTTCACTATCCAGGAGATAGAGGTAGCTAAAGTCGGAAAACTAAAGCGTACTTCACTATCCAGGAGATAGAGGTAGCTAAAGTTGAGAAACTAAAGCGTACTTCACTATCGAGGAGATAGAGGTAGCTAAAGTTGGGAAACTAAAGCGTACTTCACTATCTAAGAGATAGAGGTAGCTAAAGTTGAGAAACTAAAGCGTACTACACTATCGAGGAGATAGAGGTAGCTAAAGTTGGGAAACTAAAGCGTACTTCACTATCTAAGAGATAGAGGTAGCTAAAATTGAGAAACTAAAGCGTACTTCACTATCGAGGAGATAGAGGTAGCTAAAGTTGGGAAACTAAAGCGTACTTCACTATCTAAGAGATAGAGGTAGCTAAAGTTGGAATTTGACAATTCGGAGGGTGTCGCCTGACATCATTCCGTTATAACGGAAGTAACGGAGGCGTTTTGAAAGAAAACGTTATTCTATTTTAGAGATAACGGAGATTTTTTGGGAACAATGTTACTCTGTTAAGAGATAACGGGAATTATACGCCTAAGTGGAAAGTCCAGGGGCAAAGGTGTAAATTCAGCTCAGAGCGAATGAAGCCGCCCGGCATGAGATGGAGAAAAAGAAGCAGTCTAGCTTTAAACCTGAATTCACCAGATTAATTTAAACAGAATTGAAACGGGCAACATTCATTGTTGTTTCATTTTTTGGTCGAGGAGAGAGGAGAGAAAAGAGAGGAATTTTCGAAAATCTTCACTTCCCTAGCTTCTATTGCTCGAGATGGATCAAGAGGGGAACACTATGCCTCGACAAGCGCGTAGAAACTTGTCGGAAGCCGCGAGGAGGAGGCGGAAGGAATTCGTTCGAACCGAGCAAAAATACGACTTCATTACACCTCCTTCCAAGTTCTATCTCGGCAAGAGGGAGCACAAATCGATGAAACCTCAATCAATTGGGATAAGCATTCTTGATTTGCTCGATTTCGTCGAATTTTGGTTGAATTTTGATTGATTTAGGGCTTGACCCGATTTTTAGGAATTTTTTGAATTTTCCTTGTGATTTTGTTGATGAATATAGGAATTTGATAATTAACCTATGAGGCTATGGACATAAATAAATATGCATGTGCAATTTATTTGAGAAAATATGAGAATGACTCATTTTTTGAAAATAAAGTAAGAAAAATAATGTCTAAAATGTGACGGAGTTCTTGCATGTGCTAGAACTAGGTCAATTTCTGATCATGGCAAAGCAAGATTTTGGACGATGAAAAGGATTCATGCATGCCATTTTGAAAAAATTAAAGCTTATGTGCAAAGAATTTTGTGAAAATTGGACTTTTTGTGCTTGAGAGAGCAATGTGCTCGGGATGACATGTTTCAAATGATGAAAGACATGTTTTCTAGGCAAAGGATGCTAGAAATCTATTATGAATGCTTTTCTTTGAAAATATGTGCATTTTTTTGAATATATGCATGCTTTTGAGATGAAATGAAGAACTCACACATTTTTTTTGTTGTATTTTCTTACAGGAGAGCAAGTCGAGGGGACCCACTGAGGTGGCAGTGAAGTTATGGGACAGGATGTCTAACTTCGAAAAGGATGGCGTGAACCCGAAGCAGCTGGTGATGGCGACTGGCCTTCACTCTTTATCGAGGCTATTGGTAGAGGCATTCACATGACCTCTAAGAGTAAGGGGCTGGTCCAGGCCCTTTCGGAGTTCTGGTGGGACACCACTCACAGCTTTCATCTTAGCTAGGGAGAGATTACGGTGACTCCCGCCGATTTCTCTACTATCACTGGCTTGAAGTTCACTGGGAGGCCCGTGACCTGGAGAGATCACATTTCTGCGGCCGAGTTCAAAGCTTTGGTAGGATTTGACCTCCGTCCTAAGGGGCTTGGGATGGAGATGAGGTTTGTTGAGGTTGCGATTTTGGGATGCATGGATGAGTTTGCTACGAATGAAGTGACTGCCCACCAGCTCGCGAGAGCTTTTCTGTGGTTGATGCTGTCAGTCACTATTTTTGCTAACTCTGAGACATTGGCGATGCTTTGCCTTCTTGACTCTTTGGAGGATCTGGACGAGGTTGGGGCAGTTTCTTGGGGCGAGGCCAGATTGGCTGAGCTCTATTTCTCTTTGGATCTGTACAGCCGAAATAAGGTTGCGTCTATGGACTGCTTTTCTTTTACTCTTGAGGTACTCTCACTTTTATTTTCTCTCTTTTACTTTTCTGTCTTGAGATTTTATGAGAGAAATGACCTTTTTGTTTTCAACATGCAGGTCTGGTTTTGTGAGGTGATTGGATTCTTTCCTTGGAACCAACAGAGTGATCCGGCTACCTTCCCGGCTATGATTCGCTGGAGGGGAGAGGCTAGGGATAAGTTTATCGGAAAGACCCGGATTACTTTCGACTACAAGATGGTGAGACCCGTCATCAATAGGGACGGTCATGAGGGAGTGGACTTCTATCCCTGGGGGAGGTATCCAGAGGCTCTGATAGGGGATGCCTTGGTGGTGACCAGGCAGAGGAGATGGCAGACGGGGTTGTCCTGTGATATTATTTATTTGGGGGACCGCTTCTCCAGGAAGCACGGTCACGTCCCTCCCTTGGATGCTATTACCCCTCATGATCCTCTTCCGCTCATGCTATAGCCCATGCATTGGTCGACCGATGAGATAGATAGATATCAGGCTGGCCTGGCGGCTGAGAAGTATTTTAACTTTGCTACCCCGTATGCCAACTTTGTGGAGGGACGGTTGAGGACGCCGCATAAGCTAGTAAAGATAGTCGCCGCTCAAGGGTACGGGGAAGCAAAGCCGACTGATCTGCCTATGCCTCCAGCTCATCTCTCCTATGTGGTGAACGGGGTACCGAGGAGGTCCATGGTGCCTATCCCAGACACGAGGGAGTCCGAGTACACTCTTCCTGCTGACAGCACTATAAGTATCTCTAGGGTCCCTTCTCTTTTCGAATTTCTTTACTTTCTGCGATTTTGAGCTTTTCCGAGATTCTCTGAGTTTTTTCTCTTCTTTTCTCACAGGTTCCTGCTTGTACCTATGACGGCTTGGTACGGCAGAACAGGGGTTGGAAGGATGTGGCTCGGTCCCTTCTGAGGAAGCTGGCCTGCGCTTCCAGGGCTGCGGGGAATGTGCAGGAGCCCGTTCGCAAGAGAAGGCACGTGAGGAGCACAGCCTCTTCCTCATCAGCCTCAGGGTATCAGACCTCATCCACCAGCGCCGTGCCTCGGGGGCGGGGGCCCAACGCGGACATCTTGGAGCAGCTGGCAGAGTATGAGCACGTGGCCGTTAACCTGTCTGATGTGAGCGATAAGGAAGATTTGATGAGGAATCCTGAGTTCTACGAGCTAAGCAGTGACGATGATGAGTCGAAGGCTTAGGGTTCCCTAGGTTCGGACTAGGAGAGGAAGAGAGAGAAACAATGAACAATTATGCACAATTTGTTTATTTTTTTTGTTTTATTTGGGCGCCAAGGAGGTGAAAACAATGTAATGGTCTTTTATTTGCTTTTCTTATTTATGCTTTATGACTTTGCATATTACTTGAGCCTTGGGGCAACTTTTTTGCTTGGAAATGGGGCGGAAATTGAGCCGAAATGGTTTATAATGATATGTGAATGCATGAATGGTTCTTGGGCATGTTTTTATGCAGGTTTTGTTGAGAAAGTTGGGTGAGAACTCCACTTGGGCAGCAGATTTTTTTCTACAGAAGCGAATGAGGCCGTCCGGCCTGGTCCTGGGCAAAAGAAGCCGTGCGGCTTGAAACCTTGTCTGAACTGATTTTTTTTCAAATAAAATCAAGGAAGGGCCTTTTCATTTCATTTTCACCCTAAACTTGTCCCAACTGATCCCAAAGCATATTTTTGACCAAAAATCATCAAGTTCGATCACAGCCAATGGAGAAACCAGTCTGATTGCAAAAGGGGAAAATAGATCATTTTCTGTCCGATCTTCAATCTTGGATGAGACACAACTTTCAATCTCATAAGGGGCTATTCGACAACACCTTCAAGATTAAGTCTTTATGGCATTTGAAGGATCTCACGCCCGATTGGGACCTTTTGAGAGCAGCAGCGAGGTTTTTGGACATCCGGAGACACGTTTACAGCTTTTCCTACAATGAACTCGTCCCAACCTTTGAAGACTTCCGGGCATTGATTGGGGGTCCTGAAATGGAATCCATCTCGATTCCTTTGATCGGGGATGTACCGGTGATCGTAATGTTGACATTTTTCTGTGAATTTCTTCGAAAGAAGCCGAGGGGATGATGATAGCCCCTGATAGGATCGACATTTCTGATATCTCGAGCAGGTTTGGGTCTCCAGATACGGATGCGACCACAGTGGCTATGGATGCCTTTATCCTTTACGTTTTCTCTTTTCTATTTACTGTCGAGTCTTTCAGGGTCTGCCATAGTGTCCTTTTGGACATGGTCAGAGATTGCAGGGCTGGAAAAGATATTATTCCGCTGATTTTGGGTGAGACTCTGCACGGCATCGACAGGATGGCTAGGGGGGACCATTTCATGAGGTCTGGGAGCCCAGCTGTAATAACTTTATAGTTGCAGGAGAGGCTTGGGGCTTTGCCAAGGGCTCGCCTACTCAGTGCCCTTGGGTGATTTCCCGGAGGGGTGTGCCTAGGCAGCAGGATCAGGGTGGCTGGGAGATGATGATGGCTAGGTTGTCCACCTCGGACATTTACTGGTGGGTGCCTCATTGGAGGTTGAAGACTCGGAGGACGTTTCAGGAGTCCTATGTAGTAAGGGTTCCGGGGGTTTCTTGGTCATCTTTCTATATCCCCTACTTAGTGTCCAGGCAGTTTGGGATCTTGCAGGAGCCGTTGGACGATTGGGAGGACATCAGTACCATGGAGGTGGTGTCTTTTGACATGAGGGATCCAGCCAGCTTTTCACTTTTCTCGAGGGTATGGACATATGCCGCTTTTCCACCCAGGGCCATTCTCAAGAGCAGGAAGAGTACTATCTTGACCACGGCTTACTTGGACTGGTAGAGAGGGAGATGGGGGCGACTCAGATTGCTTTGGGAGAGAGGCGTCAAGCTTTATTGGGTGCTGACTGTGACTCTAGCAGGTCTCTGAGGGAGACTGAGGCCAAGGCTAGCTGCCATAACCAGTCAGGCGATCTCATTAGGGATATGGAAGTCCGATATGAGAGACTATCGGAGGTATCTCCTCTTACTGAGGCTCAGAGGGAGGAGGTATGGACTCGTGCCAGGGTGGAAAAGGCACTTATCGACACAGGCTTGGTGGAGGCTCCAGCGAGGATTCCTGAGATAGGGATGAGGGAGACCGACATCATCAATAAGAAGAGGAAAAACACTCGACGGGGTCGAGGTAAACGAAAGAAGAGCAAGGAAGACTCGATGAATGACAACTGAGAGACCTGTTCCGAGCATCCATTTATTACCTTTTTTGCAAACACATTAGATTATTAGGTCCTTTTTTTATATGTTTTAGTCTTTGTAGCAGGTTAGCCGAGTCAAGAGTAGACTGTGCTTGAACTCATCAAAGAGTTTTTGATTTTGTTGTTTTTTTTTTATGTGCAACCCTGTCTTTTGCCTAGACCGCCCTTTTTTTGGGTTTTCAGCCTAGCTGGGTATTACTCTTTTTGCACTATTTTCTTTTCTTTTTTTTTTATTATATTTTTTATATTTTTTATTTTTTTAGACATAGTATCGGTGGAGCTTGTCGCCATTGACTGGATGAACAAAGGGATTGCCGTCCAAGTCTGCGAGCTTCATTGCTCCTCCCGAGAGTATTTTCTGCACCACATACGGGCCAATCCAAACGGGTTCCCACTTTCCCAGAGGGTTGTCTCTAGTAGGGGGCTTTACCTTCAGCACTAGGTCACCCTCTTTGATGTCTCTAGCCTTGACCTTTTTGTCGAATGCCCTGGCCATTCGCCTCTGGTAGGCTGGGGTGTGCTCCATTGCTTTTAGCCTCCTTTTATCAAGTAGGGCCAATTCATCGTGCCGGCTGCGTAGCCATTCTACTTCATTGACACTGTTTTCCAGGAGGACCCTTAATGACGGGATCTCCAACTCTACTGGCAGTACTGCTTCCATCCCGTAGGTCAGGGCAAAAGGGGTTTCTCCTGTGGCTGTTGTGACAGACGTTCTGTAGCCCCAGAGTGCCAGGTGCAGCTTTTTGGGCCAGTCACGACCACGGGTAGCCATTTTTCGGATGATCCGTTCGAGGGTCTTATTGGCAGCTTCTACTGCTCCATTGGTCTGAGGCCTATATGGGGATGATTTATGGCGAGTGACTCCCGAACTCTCGACAAAGAATCTATGCGTCCCCCTTCAAAGTGCGACCCGTTATCTGAAATGATCTCATTGGGCACCCCATATCTGCACATGATGTTTTCTTTGAAAAATTGGGCCACTTTCTTGGAATTGAGGACCTTATAGGACTTTGCCTCTACCCATTTCGTGAAGTAGTCTACTGCCACTAGAAGAAACTCATGCCCATTGCTTCCAGCCGGGGCTATCTTCCCTATCACGTCAACACCCCAAGTTGCAAACGGCCAAGGAGTCGTCATGCAGTACATGTCATGAGGCGGAAGATGATTGAGGTTGGCAAACTGTTGGCACTTATCACACTCTCGGACATGCTGGACACAATCTGTTTCCATAGAAATCCAGTAGTAGCCCATTCTGAGGATTACTTGCATCAACGCTCTGGCATTCATATGAGGACCGCAGGGACTATTGTGGACTTCGGTCATTAACTCTCTTGCCCTTTCTTGGGTGACACATAAGAGGAGTGGTGCTTGATACCGTTTCTTGTACAGGTCGCCTCCTAGGATGACATAGTGAGAGGCCAACCGTTTCAAGGCTTGCAAGCTCTTGGTTTTGATGCCTTCCCTTGGTCTACCTTTTTCATCTCTGAAAGCTGACTCCCCATCTTTGAGGAACTGGTAAATCTGACTGTACCAGGGTTTCTTGATAGGCTCAGGTCCCAAGTCTATTTCACAACAGAAAACCGGGGCTTCTCTTCTACCCACTCTGAATGGTTTTATTGTCTTTCCCTCGGGGATCTCTACCAATGAGGCTAGAGTAGCTAAGGCATCTGCAAATCTGTTCTAGTCTCTCGGCAGGTAATGGAAGGTTACTTCTCTGAACTGCTCGGTCAATTCCTCCATGTAGGCATGATACTTCTAAAGATTAGGATCCACAGTCTTCCATTTGTTGGAGACCTGGTTGATGAGCAGGGATGAGTCTCCATAGACCTCAAGTTCCTTAACATTCCTTTCTAAGTCAGCCTCCAAACCAGCTATACAAGCTTCATACTCTGCAGCATTGTTCGTGGCAAGGAAGTTCAACTTGATGGCTATTGGCGTGTGCTCATCTTTCAGGTTGACCAGTAGCATTCCTATGCCATTTCCCCTTTTGTTAGCAGCCCCATCAAAGAAGAGCTGCCATAGGTTCTCAGGCTCAACTACGAAGATACCTTAATCCAGGAATTGGGGTTCAGGCCCTTGGTCCTCATTGCTAGGGAAGTTTGCCAGATGGTCTGATAGCGCTTGACCCTTGATTACTTTTCTCGTCACATAGTTGATGTCATACTCAGCCAAGAAGAATGACCATTTTGCTAGACGCATCAAGAGGGAAGGCTTATCGAAGATGTATTTGATGGGGTTCATTTTCGAGACCAAGTTCACAGAGTGGGCCTGCATGTAATGCTTCAGCTTACTGACTACCCAAACCAGTCCTGCACAAGTCTTTTCACATGCCGAGTAATTGAGCTCACTCCCTTGCAGCTTGCGACTGACAAAGTAAATGGCGTTCTCTACCCGAGAGTCCTTCTTTTCCTGAGCCAGCATAGCCCTAACTGCCGTATCAGTGACAGTGAGATAGAGCAGAAGAGGTTTCTTTCCATGTGGGGGGGGGCATAGCACCGGGGGGTATACTAGGTACGCCTTGATTTGGTCAAAGGCATCCTAGCATTCCTCAGTCCATTCTGTGTCCGCATTCTTCTTCATGAGCTTGAAGATGGGCTCGCACATGGTGGTCAACTGGTTGACAAAATGGCTGATGTACTGTAATTTGCCCATAAAGCTTTTGACCTCTGTCTGAGTTCGAGGCGGCCTCATGTCCATAATGGCCTTGATCTTTCAGGGATCGACTTCAATACCTCGTTCTGTGACTATATACCCAAGCACTTTTCCCCTTGCCACTCCAAAGGTACATTTAGCAGGGTTCAGTCTCATGGAATGCTGTCTTAACCTCTCAAAGAACTTTCGCAAATCGACAAAGTGTTGCCCATCCACACCTTTGGAATGGATTATCATATCATCGACATAGACCTCAATTTCTTTGTGGATCATGTCGTGAAAGAGTGCAGTCGCTGCCCTTTGATACGTAGCCCCGGCATTCTTAAACCCAAAAGGCATCACCGTATAGCAGTACGTTCCCCACGGTGTGGTAAAAACTGTCTTTTCTTGGTCTTCCTCCGCCATCTTGATCTGGTTGTAGCCAGCAAAGCCATCAAAGAAGGATTTGACTTCGTAGTTAGCGGTGGCGTCCACCAGAATGTCTATGTTCGGCAATGGATAGTCGTCCTTAGGACTGGCCTTGTTCAGATCTCGTAAATCTACACAGCAGCGCACCTTCCCATTGGCCTTAGTCACAGTCACAATGTTTGATAACCATGTCGGATATTCGATGACCCTGATGAATCCTACCCGCAGTAGCTTCTCAATCTCTTCTTTGACCTGTAGAGACCACTCTGGCTTAATCTTTCTTAGTTTCTGCTTTACTGGCTTGGCATCTGGTGTCATAGGGATTCTGTGCTCCACAATAGAGCTATCTAGCCCCGGCATGTCCTTATACGACCATGCAAACACATCCATGTATTCTCTGAGCAGATTGACCAGTCTGTCCTGTTCAGCCCCCTGGAAGAAGTTCCAAATCTGTGTCTCTTTAGGTTCCTCGATAGTACCCAAGTTAACACTTGTCAAAACCTCCTCGGCAGCTTGGGCCCGGTTTTCCTCTTTATCGGTAACCTGCTTAAAGATTTCTTTAATGTATTATTCATTTAGTGTGTTTGCATCTTGTTCAAATGAATCATTATTAACTGTTGTTAAGTTATTAGTTAATTTATTATTTGTTAAGTTGGCAATAAGGGGATACTCGAAAAGATCTATCATTTCATTCAAAGCGAAAGGAAAGATAATATTGGCTACATATTCATAATCTTCAGGCGTGAGGCCTTCAGATGACTCAGAGGACTGGAATTCGAAGACTCCTGACTCACACGACTCTTGACCCTACACTACTTATTGACCAAAGTGTTTGACGGGGTTGGACAGGGGGGTTACTCTTTACTGCTGCTGCCCTGGGGAGAAGCAATCTTGTTGGCGGTCCATCCTGCTGTGCATCCTTCGAACCTTTACTGCCTTTGCTAACATCATTCTCATGGGGGAGTTTCGGATGATCTGGTGCAATTTCCTCTTTGAATTTGATCACATCCATTTGCATCTCTGAGGTAATGGGACCAGTTGCACTTTCGGCATCTGAGAGACAGCTTTCTCTGCCATCAAAGTCTTCTGGTTCATTCACTCTTCTTTCCACATTTTTCCAAACAGGGGGTTGGGAATGACCTTCTTGAACAGTAAGAGCCATCACGAACACATTATGCTCACCGTGAGTGATGAAGGGTTCCGGGGAGACTTCCACCATCATAGCTTGGCTTACTTCTGCCTCGCAATCTTCGTAAGTGAGTCTTCCTTCAGTAATCTTGACTATGGTCACTGGCTCGATATCACCAAAGAGAGGTCTGGCCTTGACAACATTAACGAAGTCGGTTCCTATTATAGGACCAAATTGCCCTTCCATGGCTGAGGCGTCAATCAGATCTTTCCATTCTCCCTGTAATTCAGCAAAAGGAACATTGAATTCCAGGATGTCTATAACCTTTGGGTTCCCGAAACCAACTGCATTTGTCTCTCCAAATTCAATCATATTGACCCGATTGTTGGCAGGAAGAGGATTCTTGACTGTATTGGGACCCCGAGGTGGCTCAAGCTTGCCTTCTTCGATCAAACGGGAGATCAGGAACTTCAGGTAAGTACATTCATTGGTGGTATGCCCATGGTACTTGTGGAAGCGACAATGTTTGGACTCATCCATTCTAACATTAGGGTTCTTGGGTTTCCAATTCTCCAAAGGTTAGATGAGTCCTTCGGCTACCAATCCATCGAATACTTTCTCTAGCGGCATTCCAAAGTCTTCGGCAGTGTAGAAACGAGGCCTTGGTTTCACAGTGGCTTGACCTGAACTTTATCCGATTTTCTCATTCTGGATATAATTGACTGCGCTGACCGTTTCTTTTCCCTTTACGGCGACGGCTGGGGTGTTTGAGACTGGTGCTCTGTACAGGTAAGAGTTGCATGTCCCTGCGACTAGAGCCATGTTAAAGACGTTTTCAAATTTAGTGTCGGCATTTACCATTGCCCGAAGATCAGGATAATAATAATTGCCAATCTGGACCCTTAACTGAGGCTTCAAACAGGACTGTAAAATCTCCATCTGCTCCTCTTCATTCAACGGGGTCATCATTTCACTAAGTTTCCAATTCCACCTCTTGTAGAATTCACCAACTGGTTCATCTGGACGCTGCAAAGTGCCTTGCAAGTCATTCCTGCTGGTTTCCCAATTCAAGTTAGCCTTGTACTTTTCCATGAATGTTTCCTTGATCTGGTCCCATGTGGCTTGGGCCTCTGGCTTCACATGCAGGAACCACCTAAGATCTGAACCCTTTAATGATAGTTGAAAGTGATCGACCATTTGCTGATACGTACAATCCTTGGCCCTCATAGCAAGAATGTAACTTTCAATGTGAGTCCGAGAACAGTCTGTGTTGTTAAACTTTTCAATCTCGGGCATCCGAAACTTTGGAGGAAGAGGGACAATTTTGCTGGGATCAGTGATTTGATATGCTGCTTTCTTGGTGCTCAGTTCCCCAAACTTCTCTTGCATGGACTTAACTTGCTCCATCAACCAGATCATGTTGGGGTCAGGCGACGGTTTTGGATTGCTCGATTCTGAAGTAGGTTTATCAGACTTGGGTGGCAGGATAGTGGGTGGTACATTGGTAGCTGGTACCATGGCTTGGGGATCCTTCGAAGGGAAGTAGGTGTAAACTTGACCTGGTCCCGTGTTTCCGTAAGGCAGGCCGGAGGCATAGGAGTTAGATTCATAGTTACCAGGGTAAGAAAAGGGATAAGGAACCTCATGGGGTCCTGTTGGCAAAGTTGGGGGTGGAAGATCTGCTATGGCAGGACAGAGGTTAAGGAGATCATTAGTTGGTTTTGGGGTCTGGAGATCATCTGGGATGGTCCATACTGAGGAGGGGGAGTGAATCGCATGGGATAATGTAGAGACTGAGTTACTGGGGTGGCCGTGGCATTTGTTCTCTGTTGGTAGGGAACAAAGCTGGGTCTTATCTGAGGAGGCGAGGGTATTGGAGCCCTGATGGCCTGGGATGTTGGAAAGGATTGATATGGGGTAGTCCTTAGTAGGGGATCATATGTGTATGGAGGAGGGCATTGGTTATAGGCGAGAGGAGCTGAGATTGTTGCTTCTGGAGTCTCATCTTCTACCATGACCAAGGAACCATTGGCTTCGACCATTATCTGAACCCCATGACGACGGAGCGCATCGATAAGCATGGCTTGCTGTTCCTCATGGACCTTACAACTGTTTTCCAAGGCTAAGGCTAGCTCTTCTTCCCTAGTCATCGAGTTACCCAAACCACTGCTGTTTTCTGTCAAATCTGCCATTCTGACTCTCTGGGCTGACAAAACTGACGATTCTGGCGAGCTATCTGAGAATTCTGCACTGACAAGCCGATGACCCGGTATTCTCACCCACTTCTTTCTCGCTGCGGGAAAGGGATAGGTATGGTTTAGACTCTGGGGTAGGTGTTTAGGCTGAAGGCTCAAGCAATATGCAAATTAAGAATCTTCCAGTTTACTTAAAAAGTGTCTTTTATTTATTTCTATTTGGTTTGAAAAGGGGTTGCCCTTCTTTTTCGCAACTACTCTAGATCTTGGATCAGTGGGTTCCGTCACGACGTCTATAAGCCCCTCGTTTTCCACCTGTATTTCGGCCTCCCAGGGTGGACAGCCCCGGGCGAGGGTCCTATAGGGCACGTGGATCCAACCGACCGAGAGAGAAGAACTCTCCTAGGGTCTAGTGGGTCATAGGAACTTTTAACGCACGAGCGATGCGGATTATAGTCAAGGCAATGCCGGGAAAGTCTCGTCTTTTAGCCTTAACGGAATTTCGGCAGAGTTTCGCTTACGCGATTGACGTTTTGACTTTGGCATTGTCCAAGAAAATAATAGGCATGGGTCGGACGTTAAAATCCAAATGACACGGCGTCACATTGAGCTTTGTTGCATACATTGCGCGAGTCAAAGTCAAAGTCGATGTCGGGTCAAGATCTTGCCAATTTTTCTTTGGCAGAATTTCGGCAGAGCTTCGCTTGCGCGAAAGATCTTTTGATTTTTGGCACGGACTCGGGCTTGACTCTTACTTATCCCTTGCGGGTCAAAGTCGAATTCAATGCCGGAGTCAAGATTCTGCCAATTTTTCCTTGGCGGAATTTCGGCAGAGTTTCGCTTGCTCGAAGGATCTTGACTTTCGACATGGGCTAAGGTTTGACCTTTACGGGGGTATGCAATGAGGCTATATGACACGGTCTAGACCAAAAACAAACCAAAAAGTCACGGTTTTAAAATGTGTGACACGGACTAGTGTATTGGTCGACACTGGCTGCCATGGGGAGTTTGGGATGATTCCGTGCACGCCCGATGCATCGTAATGCTGTCCGTGACTGCAGCTGAACAACCACCCTAGGTTAAAAGGACGTGCGTGCAAAGTGTACAGGATATAATGGTGCGCGTAGTGTGCGGCCTCCTAAAAATGTTCCTTTTTGAGTTAAAACAGAGATTTTCAGAAATGTGTTTTAAAGGAATAATTTTCGGGACGAGGGAAATGCAACAATTAAGCACGTAAATTTTCTGGAGCCCGGTCAGTCTTGGAACTGAATAGCCCCAAGCTGCCAAAGCTGCCAGATTAGCCTCAGATTCTGTCCTGGTGGAACTGCCCAAAGAAGCCGCCCGGCTAGGATCTGGGAAGATCAAGCCATACGGCTGGATCAAGCAGTTTTCCAGGTTCAAAATTCTTTCGTTTCCAAGCTGTTTCCCCGAACATTTTGGCACCTTTTCAGCTTCCATATTCTTCCTGTTCAGTATTCAGAATATGCACAATCCCAAAAACCAAGATGCATGCAAAAATAATGAAAGACAACAAGCACGAAAATTGGATTCGCGACGGAAGGCTAACCCACAAAAGTTTTTTTTTTTTAAATGATACCGGTACGTGGCATTGTTCCACCATAATTTATCCCCGACTCCAGAAGGAGGCATTGAAGAGGAAATTTAATGGTTTGCACCTACATACCGAGTATCATTTTTATTTAAAAAATAACTTATTTGAGTGTCCCCAGCGGAGTCGCCAAACTGTGAATGTGGGCCCAAGATCGCGGGTTTTTTGTTTCAACCGCTTTCTCGTGTAAGGGGTCACCGCTTCACATCAGTTTGAAGACATCCGATTTAAATTAAAAAATGTAGTCGCCACGCCTTTTTGATTTCCTCAAAACTTTGAAAAAAAGGAATAGGGTCCGGATATTAAGTTACTCCTTGGGAAGAACGTTTGGCGTTCACCCAAGGAGCCTTGCCGAAGCAAGTCTTCCAAGATCCAATTTTCGTGCTTGTTTTTGTGCTTTCGTGTGTGTGTGTTTGTGTGATTTGAAAAGGGAGGGAATGTGCCAAGTTGTCTTCCAGACGTATAAACCATTTAAGTTGGTTATCGCTCGGGATTCCTTGGATTTTTGATGTGTTCGGGATTTTGATCCCGCGCTCATCTTGGACTTATGATCATCATTAAGTGACCTTTGGTCATATGTGATCGAGATAGGGACACCTTTTTTATAGTCCAAGAATGCGACTCTTTAGAAAGGAAGGACCTTTGCCCATCAATCCTACATCTTGAGACATTTGAGCTTAGTTGGGACATTTATGCTCGTCTCAAGTGATGATCGGAGTGTAGGGGCTTAGGTTCGTCCATTTCTAAAGGGACTTCGACTATGGCACCATTTAGTGGAGGAAACGATGTAAAGATGAGACCTTTACTCCGATTCACCCCATGGGATGCTTCAAGTACCAAAGGGACTAAGGGGAGGGGTATAAAGATTGGATCTTTATAATCATCCTATGCCTTTCGTGCCTTAGAAAGGTCACTAGGCAATCCTTGGAGGGTGATCCAACCATGAGGGACATGGGGGAGTTGCATTTGAAAGTAAAGATTGCATTTTTATGAAAATAAGTGCAATGAACACTATGAAAACTAAGACTATGGATGTAAAGGGAAGACCTTTGAGGCTTTCCTATGTCCTTTAGGAACCTTTTTAGGTGGACAATCCTTGGAATCAAGGTCAAGGGAGTGGGAATGACATAATGATAGTAAAGATGACATTTTTAATGTAAAGATGACATTTTTATATGACAAAGGAGAGATCTTTCACATCATCATGTGATGAATCCTCCCTAGAACAAACCATTTGTGGTCTTTTGTTCATCCTTGGGATGAATCCTCCATGAATCACTTGTGATAGGGGGAAGGGGGATATGATGATCTACATGGTAAAGACTAGATTTTTATGACAATAAATCACATATAATGGCAATAAATGGCAAGATAAATAGCAAATAAGCAATATGACAATATAACAAGTATAATTCAAAGAGAAAGGAAGGAGAGGTTACCAATGGTGGTTTGCCTCTATCTCCCTTGAAGTTTTCCTAAGGAAGGAGTGACTTTGGATGGATTTTAGAGAGGAGGGAGGTGATTTTGAGAGAGTTTTGCTTTCTGTAAATTTGAGGTATTAATTTGGCAAAGTAACAGTGCTCAAAATTGTATATCAAAATCAATAGAGGAGGCCTCTATTTATAGGCAGATTTGTGCTTTCTAATGAAGCCGTGTGGCATTAACCATTGGCAAATGAAGCCGTGCGGTCTTATCCTTTAGTGACTCGGCCTGTTTCTAAAACCATGCAAGGTGGCATTCTAGAAGGCCCTTCCAGCGAGGGACTACGTGGAATTTTAATTCCTAACAAGTCCTTCACCCCTTGGAAGGTTTGGGAAAGTTCCCGAATTGCCCCTGAACTTTAGGAAAGTTTGGGGAATTGCCGGAAAACTTAACCGGAAGGCATGAGCCAGATTTGGGTACTTACAACAAGGTCCACACACACTTACTTGTTTGAAATCAAGTTTAGCTAGGTGTTTAATAGCATTAAATCTCACCAACTCTTCCATTTTCCTAAACTTGCATGACCTAACTTTTGATGCCAAATCTCAAGATCATTTACTTTGGAGCTAAGGCAAGATAAGTTGTCACCAAATTTGTAACAATTATCTTGAGACCTCATTCCAGTGAACAAGAATTGATTAGTGCTATCAAACACTTTGCACTCATGCTTGTCAAATTTGGCATGCAAATTGTCATCATATAGTTGGCTTATACTAATGAGATTTGCTTTTAAGCCTTCCACGTGATAGACATTTTTCAGTTTAGGCATATGATTAACACATAGAGTACCCTTACCAACAATCTTACCTTGGGCTCCTCCCCCATAGTTCACATTCCCACCCTTGATTTTGGTGTAGTCGGTTAGGAACTCAACATTACCTGTCATGTGTCTTGAGCACCCACTGCAAAGTACCATGAGCTAGCTATACTGCTCTTGAGTGAGGTGAACACCACATTGCATTCCTCACTTTTCTTTTTCACCCACAAAAACTGACCAGATTTCTGGTGATGCGGGTGGTGATGTGAGTGCATCCGGGGACTCATCTGAGGAACAGATTTTTCGAGGTCATAATTTTTTGGCAGCAAAATGGTCTGATGTGACCTGGGGCAAAATAGTAGTGGCAGAAAAACCTCTTTTTCTTAGGTATTGTTTTATGATTTTAAAAAACTTTGGTTTTTGAAGAACTCTCTCCTTCTTTCAAAAAAATTGGATTCATACCCAAGACCAGTTTTTGTATTACTTCCCATGCTCAGAACTTCCTCAAGTTTGGCCTTTCCCATATTTAATTTTGCAAAAGTTCCATTGTATGAATGTGGTGCCCAAGATCGCGGCTTTCCTATATTTTTATTTTATATTGGAACCGCTTTCTCGTGTAAGGGGGATCACCGCCTCACATCTGTTTGGAAACATCCGGTTTAAATTGAAAAACGGAGTCGCCACGCCATTTTGATTTTCTCAAAACTTTGAAAAAAAGGATTTGGGTTCGGAGATTAAGTTACCCCTTGGGAAGAACGGATCGTCGTTCACCCAAAGAACCTTGCCAGAGCAAGTCTTCCAAGATCCGATTTTCATGCTTGCCTTAGTGTTTTCGTATGTGGGATGCGTTTTGCAAAGGATGGAATGTACCAAGTTATCTTCCGGACGTATAAACCATGAGTTGGTTATCGCTCGGGATTCCTTGGATTTTTGATGTGTTAGGGACTTTGGTCCCGTTCTCATCTTGGACTTATGATCATCATGATGAGACCTTGGGTCACATGTGATCGGAATAGGGACACCGTTTTTATAGTCCAAGGATGAGACTCTTTAAAAAGGAAGGACCTTTGCCCATTAATCCTAAATCTTGAGACGATTTGAGCTTTGTCGAGACATTTATGCTCATCTCAAGTGATGATCGGAGATGTGGGGCTCAAGTTCATCCTTTTCTAAAGGAGAATCCTTCTATGGCATCTTTAATGGAGGAAATAATGTAAAGATAGGACCTTTACACCATTATACTCCAAGAGATGCTCCAAGTACCAAAGGGGACTAAGGGAGGGGTATAAAAATTGGATCTTTATACTCATCCTATGCCTTTTTGTACCTTATGAAGGTCACTAGGCAATCCTTGGAGAGAGATCCAACCATGAGGGACATGGGGAATGCATTTTAAGCTAAAGATGACATTTTTATGCTAACATATGTAATGAACATGACGCAAGCCAAAACTAGGAATGAAAAGGAAGGACCTTTATGGTTCCTATGTCCTTTCTGAACCTCTTAGGCGGACAATTCTTGGAAGCAAGGTCTATGGGAAGGGGGAATAACATGCATGAATAAAGATGACATTTTTATGGAAAAGATGACATTTTTATATGCAAAGATGACATTTTTATATGCAAAGGATGATATTTTCACATCACCATGTGAGAGATCCACCCTAGAACAAGCCTTTTGAGGTCTTATTGTTCATCCTTAGGAGGGATCTTCCATGGATCCCATGTGATAAAGGAGAATGGGGGTATATATGATTTACATGACTAAAGATGTGATCTTTAATGGCAATATATCAAATCCCAAGCAAATAAATGACAATATATAATGCAAAGAGCAATATACCAAGTAATGACAAGAATATTTCAAGAAAAAGGGGAGGAGAGGTTACCAATGGTGGCGTTCCTCTATCTCCTTGAAGTTTGCCTAAGGAAGGATCAACTTTTAAAGAGTTTTGAAGAGGGGGGAGGTGATTTTGGTTGCTCTCAGCTCTCTGGAAATTCGTGTAGGTATTTTGACAGAGTAACAGTACCAAAAACTGTATCTCAAAATGGGTAGAGGAGGCCTCTATTTATAGGCACTCTGGTGATGGCTAATGAAGCCGTGCGGCTGTAACCCCAAGGGTAATGAGGCCGTGTGGTCTTATCCCTTAGTGACTCAGCTTATTTCTATAACCATGCAAGATGGCCTTCTAGAAGCTCTATTCCAGCGAAGGATTACATGGAATTTTAATTCCTAGCAAGTCCTTCGCCCCTCGGAAGGTTTGGAAAAGTTCCCAAATTGCCCCTGAACTTTAGGAAAGTCCGGGGAATTGCCGGAAACTTAACCGGAAGGCATGAACCAGATTTGGGTACTTACAGAATCCCATCGGCAACTTCACTTGCAGGGCGAGTGGGGTTGTCGATAAAAAAAGGATCGAATCTGGCGAACTGCCGAGACGGATCGGGTGACCAAGGTGGTCGAGTGGATGAACCTTTGGAAGGCTACCTATGTATCCCGGACGAATCAAGCCATAATCGTAGTTCGTAAAAGATCCGCTGGGGAAAGGGGTGTCATATGTGACGAATTGGCTGAACCTAAAGTAGGCTACCTACGTATCCCGGAGGAATCAAGCCAGGTCGTAGTTCGGAAAAGATCCACTGGGGAAAGGGCGAAGAGAAACTGGTCCCTTGCTAGGAAGATGGAAGGAAAGTGACCTAGTAGGTCAAGTGACTGATCCTACTTAGGATATACTAGATGAAGGAAGTGACCAATGTGGTCGGATATCCGGACTTTATGAGGGGTTACTTCACCATTGAGGAGTGATAAAGGAGAAGGGTGACCACTGCGGTCGGATGGCTGGATCCTTTAGGAAAGGCTGCCTCACCACTGATGAGTGATGAAGGAAGAGGGTGACAATTGCGGTCAGATGGCTGGACCTTTATAAAAGGCTGCCTCACCACTGAGGAGTGATGAAGGAAGAGGGTGACCACTGCGGTCGGATGGCTGGACCCTTATAAAAGGCTGCCTCATCACTGTGGAGTGATGAAGGAAGAGGGTGACCACTGCAGTCGGATGGCTGGACCCTTATGAAAGGCTGCCTCATCACTGAGGAGTGAAGGAAGAGGGTGACCACAGCGGTCGGATGGCTGGACCTTTATGAAGGGCTACCTACGTATCCCGGGGGAATCAATCCTTGGTCGTAGTTCAAGTCTCACTAGATAGTTTGGAACGATGTCTAGGATCCTTGAGGTTTTGACAATTAATGGAGGAGTCAACTGATTGACAATTAATGCAGGTTGTCACCTGATTGACAATTAATGGAGGTTGTCACCTGATTGACAATTAATGGAGGTTGTCACCTGATTGACAATTAATGGAGGTTGTCACCTGAAGGAACTAAAGCTTACATCGCTATCTATGAGATAGAGGTAGCTAAAGTTTGAAAAACATGAGCGTACTTCACTATCTATGAGATAGATGTAGCTAAAGTTTGAAGAACTTGAGCGTACTTCACTATCGAGGAGATAGAGGTAGCTAAAGTTTGAAGAACTTGAGCGTACTTCACTATCGAGGAGATAGTGGTAGCTAAAGTTTGAAGAACTTGAGCGTACTTTACTATTTGAAGAACTTGAGCGTACTTCACTATCTATGAGATAGAGGTAGCTAAAGTTTGAAGAACTTGAGCGTACTTCACTATCTATGAGATAGAGGTAGCTAAAGTTTGGAAAACTTGAGCGTACTTCACTATCTATGAGATCACTACAAGAAAAAGTGGAATATGCGATGGCTTATTGCGATGGCCAAAACGGACGTCGCAGAAGATAACTTTATGCGATGGCTAAAGCGATCGCAAAAAAAATAGTCGCATTTTAGAGCAGCAGCCTAAAATACCTTGAAAATTTTCGCGGCCCAATTTGGCGGGAGAGACATTTCAATATGCGACTGCATAAATGAATATGTGATGAAATTAGCTGTCTCATAATCTATTTAATAATAAATTAATTTTTGAAATAAATAAATAAATAAAATTTAATGATAAAGCAATCGCAATTGATTTAGGTTAAATAAATTTTTTGTTTCTCTCTCCTCTCATTACCTTTGCAACTCCGTTCTCTCTCCAAAATCAAAAAGATGCCGCTTCATATCTCTCTTCTCTCTGGTCGGTTAGGGTTTCCTCCGGCTTCCTCTGGCGCGATCTCTCTCTCTCTCTCTCTCTCTCTCTCTTCTCTCTCTATCTACCTTACTCACTCTCAAGCTTTCATGTTTGTAAATTACGATGCAAAGAATCGTGGTCGAGTCAATTAGGAACCCAGATATTGTAAAATTGGGATTTTTCTTTAGGGAAATTGATTGTAAAATCGTCAATTGCAATTTCACATACTTACCTGTTCGATGTATCTCTCATACCCCTCTCTAATTTGTTTATTTCTTTACTGTTTGCAGAACAGACCACGCCTTCAACTAAAACCCTCCAATCGATCTGCAGTACAGACTCTTCACTTCAGCAACGAGTTTGAGCTTTGGCAGGCATTGGCTTTGACTTCCCTTGAAGGTTAGCTACTTAGCTTCTCTCTCTCTCTCTCTATTTGTTTGAGTTCTGCTTTTTTTCCCTCAATTTTCATTACATAAAATTGTTGGAAAGGAAAATATTAGTTGATGAATCTATGAACCATATGTTCTTGGCATGCATTTGATATTTTAGGTTGAAGACGGAAAATATGTAGTCTCAAGTTTGTGCTTTACCTTAAGCAGTTTTTGCTGCAATAGTTTCATTATGAAAAATCTGCTGATGTTGGAAATTAGTTATGTAACTGTTACTTTAACTTGGTCATAACTTTTCTAAATATCTTTCTGATACTATTTTTCAGTGTTATTTTTTTTATACGAATCTCCTCTGTAATTGCTGATTGGTGTGGGGGTTAAACATCTGCATCAGAATGGACAGGTTTCTTCATAGCTTCTGGTCATTTTTGTTTGCCTACTTTTGTACATGTTCTTCCCGATAACAATGAAAAATTGATTTTTTGGAAAAATAATTTCAAATCAAAATATAGGGATTCCCATGGGATATCACAGCTCATTTTGTTTGCCTACTTTTGTTCCTAAGGGGACTGACTGATTACAGAGAAACATGTAGAAGTAGCTTTTGATCATACCCCAGCTTTGAAATATTCTTCCATGCAGTTTGTTTATTTATATAACGTTTCAGACACCCAGTTTTATCCAAAGGAAATATACTGACATTTATAGTTTGGGTTATTCATTGTTTCGTTGTAACTTTCTTGCTGAACTACTATGCATAGTTTTCGAATAACAGAGGTTTTTCATTGATTTTCCAGAATATTATCAGTAGACAATATCGTCCCAACATATCAAAACCTAGAAAAATATGAAAATTAGTTCCTGTCACAAGCCAACACCGTTCCTATATTGGAGCAAAAGGAGCAAGTAAGACTGGATTAAGTTAAATCCGAGTAACTGGAGTTAACTTGTGTTAACTTGTGTTCAGAACATCAAAAAATATTGCAGCAATTGCGTTAAAATTTTAACGTTTATGTTACTAAGAGAGAAAGATTTTTAACGAAAGGTTACAAAATTGTTGAAAATAAAGTGCGGGTCACAGACCAAAAAAAAAAGAAATTTCCAACTAGTAGGAAGAACAAGAAAACATAATTTATTTATTTTTCTCTATACAAATATCTGGCACATAAAGACTCTGAAATAAATAATTATCCTTGAGATTTTTGGACTACCCATTCTGATTCCGATTCTGATTCCATCCCATAAAGACGACAAGAGAAGCAGGATGTGAATACCAAACCAAATCAGCATAAGCTAATAAAAGAGAATTTCTTCTTAATATACTCCACGTAAAAGCTTCAAATCCAGCCGTCTATATCATATGGGTCGGTGGAAATTCATAGAGACACCGCTAGAGGAGAGCTGTGATATCCCATGGGAATCCCTGTGGACTCGAGCTAATGGGTTCACTATCAACTCACCACTGCTACCACCAGGAAGCCGAATATGCCTAATCTCCTGTTGAAATGCTTCAGTGTTTACATTCTTGTTGTGCAAAAGCTATTTTATGTCTTCGCAAAGGTACTTTAGGTTTGCTTCACCCGAAGAGGAAGCAAGAGGACGTATAGTGTGGGAATATATATGTTCTAGAAATTATCCTAAGTACCTCTCCATGGATGGAAGAGAGAGGCACTGAAGGCATACGGATCAATACCTTCTGCGAGGAACCACAATCCGGAATGGACAAGCCTTAAAATATGGCAGGAATTATGTGATTACTTGATGAGTGAAGCCTTTCATCAATCAAGTGCATTGCGGAAGCAAAATTGATCTTCATTAAAAAGTATACCTCACACATCAGGAAGAATTCCATATGAGGAAGTAGAATTGAAACTGGTAAAGTAAAACAGGGTTACTCTGTTATTTGTTAATCATTTGTTAAGTATCTATTATTTTTTCTATTTACTAAGACAGTAACGTGTGTAATGTACAGGCTAAGAGCTTGGGTCGTCCTCCGACTCAAATTGAAAGGTTTACAGTAACCCACATTAGAAAGAAAAATAACCAAGACAATAATGAAAATGTTTGGGTTAGTGAAGATGCTGAAAAACTTGAGGTACATATCATGAAATTATTTAAATACTCTCTATTATTGCTATTTCGACAATGGTTTAGTAAATTGCCATGATATGTGTTATGCTCTTATGCTTTGTGGAGATTTATAAGGTTTGTGTTAGAATGTTAGTTATGCATATCAGTCCCTCCCTCAGCTGTTGCACATAACATGGAAAATTCAACCTTGAAATTATGAACAATGGGATGATAGATAAGTTTAAATAAAAAACATACATTAATGAACAAAAGGGACACTGAAACAAAGGTTTAAAGGCATAATTAAGACTCTGAAAGAAGAAGTCCATCATCAGTTACTTTTGCTAGATACTTTCATTTCTTTATACCTTTTTGTATTGCATAACTCCCTCTTCCGGGAGAAATGCCTGAAACTGTATTGATATTTTCTCAATGATATAGGGAGAAATCACTGTCTTGAAACATAGAAATACTGAAGCCCAATGGTTCCTAGAAATATCAGTGGACATACTTATACTAGTTAACCAAGCATAGTCAGGTCAGATCCTTGGCCTTTCACAAGATACAGAGCCAGCCACTTTTTAAGCTAGGTCCCATAAGCATTATATGCTTAAAGTAGAATGATCTAATTGGTAATCAGAAATCACTAAACAGCCCTATCAACTCCAACATATATTGCAGATACAAAAAATATTTCGACATTTGACCTTGCACGACAGGTATATATACTAAGCAGTTTACATTTTTCTGAATCTCTCATTTATTATGATTTATGTGTTTAGGCACGTTTAGGAAGATAATACCACACAATCTGTTCATGTATCTCTATCTTGGTTAAACGGGTATCATGTTTAGGATCAAACCTGTTAGAAATTATTATATACCTATTTATCAGTTGGTTGTTCCATTTCGCAGAATTTCCATCCCTAAGAACATCCCACACAGTCTGTATGGCCTTGTTTATATACTTATTTATCAGGTTGTTGTTCCAGTTTGTATTGCGATATCAATGTTTTTTTAACACCCCCTAGTTGTATTATTGTATAATTATAATATTGTAAATAGACTTGTTATACATTTACATTGCTGATAGTACTTTGAATTAAATTTTTACATGAGGCTTATGCAACCAAATTACGTGAAGTTAATGGCCTGAAACCTACAACCCAAGTCAATGCTGTTTTGTGCCAAGGATGTGATGCTGTTTCTGACCCAGGATGTAAGATATGGGAGGTGATAGCCGGTGGTGCAAGAAAAGGAAGATTTTGGACGTCCAGGAGAGAAGTGGAGCAAGCGTCCCTTTAGCGCTTCATCAATTGATTATGCCGTGTTTGCTGCTTCACAAAATGCATTCGAGGAAATGAACAAAATGAAAAAGGATCTTGAATTAAAGACATTACAACTGACTCAACAATCAAAAGCATTCTCTCAACAATCAAAAGAATTTTCTGAAGCAAAAGCCTATCTGACAACTATGGCACCAATCTGGGCTGCTTTGGCAGAAAGAGGTGGGATGCTCGCTCCTCCTCCTCCTTTGTTCAGTGACATTAGTTGTGCTACACCTAGTTCCGACGGGGCATCAAATATCCCAACAAATGCATCTCCTTTCTATGACGATTATGGTAATGGTGAGACCGATGACATTATCAAGTTGATATGTTTCTAGAGAATATTTTGTTTTAGACTTCCATGTGACTACTAGCCTATTATTATTTAGAACAAAGAAAGTAGTTTTTGTTTTTTGAAACATGGACAAAGAATGGTGGTTGGTTAGCAAGTTTTGGTACTTGGTATATATTTTGGACAAAGAATTGTTGTTGGTTACAAGTTTATATAAAACTTGTGTTTATGCATATGAGTATTTTATTTATTTTTAGTTTTATGAAAAAAGTAGCAATTACGAAAATAAAATTTATATAAATTTTAGGAATTTTATAAATTCCGGGAAATGTTTATGTGATGGCTAGTGCCATCTCTAAAGAACATCTCAAAGATTTTTGGCAAATTATGTGATGGTTGTTGCCATCGTAAAGAATGTAAAATATACGATTAGAATCGCAGTCACATAATCAGGTTTTATGCGATGGGGGAGTCCATCTAATTTGACGACTATATGCGATGGTGAATTCCATCTAATTTACCAACTATATGCGATGGTTAAATCCATCTTTGTTGAAGAGCATATGCGATGGTTAAAACCATCTTTGTTGACGACTATATGCGATGGCATTTCATTTTAAAAATAATATTTTTATTGAAAATAATAATTAGATTATAAGATTAGATTAGCCATCGCATAAGGTATTATGCATTACGCGATGGTCGCGGCTGTCGCATATACCTTTAGCGACAAGGCCTAAGGCGACGGCCATTTTGATGGATTTTGCAATCGCATAAAGAATATGCGACGGTTTCTATACAATATGCGACGGCCGAAAGCCATCCCAAAAAGTAAGTTTTCTTGTAGTGGATAGAGGTAGCTAAAGTTTGAAGAACTTGAGCGTACTTCACTATCTATGAGATAGAGGTAGCTAAAGTTTGGAAAAACATAAGCGTACTTCACTATCTATGGGATAGAGGTAGCTGATGTTTAGAAAACTGAAGCGTACTTCACTATCTATGGGATAGAGGTAGCTTAAGTTTAAGAAAAACTGAAGCGTACTTCACCATCTAGGAGATAGAGGTAGCTTAAGTTTGAGAAAAACTGAAGCGTACTTCACCAACTAGGAGATAGAGGTAGCTAAAGTTTGGAAAACAGAAGCGTACTTCACCATCTAGGAGATAGAGGTAGCTAAAGTTTGGAGAAACATAAGCATACTTCACTATCTATGAGATAGAGGTAGCTAAAGTTTGAAGAACTTGAGCGTACTTCACTATCGAGGAGATAGAGGTAGCTAAAGTTTGAAGAACTTGAGCATACTTCACTATCTATGAGATAGAGGTAGCTAAAGTTTGAAGAACTTGAGCGTACTTCACTATCTATGAGATAGAGGTAGCTAAAGTTTGAAGAACTTGAGCGTACTTCACTATCTATGAGATAGAGGTAGCTAAAGTTTGGAAAACTTGAGCGTACTTCACTATCTATGAGATAGAGGAAGCTAAAGTTTGAAGAACTTGAGCGTACTTCACTATCTATGAGATAGAGGTAGCTAAAGTTTGAAGAACTTGAGCGTACTTCACTATCTATGAGATAGAGGTAGCTAAAGTTTGAAGAACTAGAGCGTACTTCACTATCTATGAGATAGAGGTAGCTAAAGTTTGAAGAACTTGAGCGTACTTCACTATCTATGAGATAGAGGTAGCTAAAGTTTGAAGAACTTGAGCATACTTCACTATCTATGAGATAGAGGTAGCTAAAGTTTGAAGAATTTGAGCGTACTTCACTATCTATGAGATAGAGGTAGCTAAAGTTTGGAAAAACTTAAGCGTACTTCACTATCTATGGGATAGAGGTAGCTAAAGTTTAGAAAACTGAAGCGTACTTCACTATCTATGGGATAGAGGTAGCTTAAGTTTGAGAAAAACTGAAGCGTACTTCACCATCTAGGAGATAGAGGTAGCTTAAGTTGAATCTTGACAACTCGGAGGCTGTCATCTTATTTGATTTAATTCTAACAGAGATAACAGAGATTTTTTGGAGAAATTTATACGATTTGGGAAATTTATACAGTCTTCCGGACCGGGTAATTTATAGCCTTCCGGGCTTCAGACAATGATTTTGGGAAATTTATACGGTCTTCCGGACCGGGTAATTTATAGCCTTCCGAGCTTCGGACAATGATTTTGGGAAATTTATACGGTCTTCCGGACCGAGTAATTTATAGCCTTTCGGGCATCGGGCAATGATTTTGGGAAATTTATACGGTCTTCCGGATTGGGTAATTTATAGCCTTTCGGGCTTCGGACAATGATTTTGGGTAAAAAATTTATTCCATTTGGAGATAACGGGAAATTTCCCGGAGGAGACGTTATCCCATCTGGCGATAACGGAGGACTTCCCGGAGGAAACGTTATCCCATTTAGCGATAACGGAGGACTTCCCGGAGTAGACGTTATCCCATTTGGCGATAACGGAGGATTTCCCGAAGGAAACGTTATCCCATTTGGAGATAATGGGAAAATTTTGGGCAAAAGTATTTCCTATTCTGATTTGATAACCAATTAAGATTATTTTTCTTTGTGCATGTCACATGAGCCACGTGCTGACTCTTTTGCAGGAAGGCAATGTGAGAGGGGTTTTATTGAAAGAATGTATTTGGATGCATGTGTTTGGATGTTTGTGTTTGGATGTATGTGTTTGGGAACTGTTTCGAGCAGGTGGGGTCTGTAAGTGCTCCAATTTGAGCTTGTTAGAATTTTCGTTAGAAAATTAACGAAAGTTATAACATTTCTAACAATTCCTAACTATCCTAACATTTCTAACAAAGTGAGGGTAAAATGGGCATTGTTATTTAAGGTTAAACCTTAAAAAGAATCTTAAAAAGAAAAACAAAAGAATAAAACCACAAATAGCAATGGCTGGAGACACAAAAACTGGCTGTTAATTTGAATTTTGAAAAAGATTATTCCCCTTGTCCAAAGCTGAAGCTGCATTTAATGAACAGTGCACGCTGAGGGGATCCATCCGCGCGGATGAGTTTGCTATTTCCAGAGGGCTATAAATTGAGCCCTCCAGTCACAAAAATAAGGAGGAAGAACACATTTTGCACCGAACCTCTGGCGAAATATAGAGAGAAAACAGTGAGAATTCACAAGAATTGTCACCTTTTTCTCTCCAATCTTTCCCAACTCATACTCATCCACTCACTCTCATATTAAAGCCCTAAACACTCATACACTCAAGCCAAACACTCAAGAACACAAGGAATATTGGTAAACTCTCCTCTTCCTAACCCTAAATCTCAACCATGCATGCATCTTCAAACTACAAAATGTAGTTCCTTCATCTTCTTGCTTTAGATCTAAGAAGATCACCATGGAAGACCATCTCCATGGATGATCTTCTACAAAGATCAATATTATTTTCAAGCTTTCTTACTTTCTTGCAAAGAAAACTCATTTTCAAAACCCTAAAAACCATTTTCAAGCATAAAATCTTGATTTCAAAGGATAAAATTCCCCTTCCCAAGCAAATGAAGTGCTTAGTCCTAATGTACCCCAAGGATGGTTTGGTATAGTTGATTCACCACTAAAATGTCTAGTGATCACTAACCAAAACCTAGGGAAATGGGGACAAGCATGGATGCAAAACCCCCCTTAAAATCATATTTTCTTTCTTGAGAAGTTGCTGTCCAGTAGCAATTTTCACAGACCTCAGTCCATGGTCTTAATTTTTGGACATAGATGAACATGGAATTTGGTGTTGACTACAAAACACTTTTTGTAGCAAACATCCAGAGCTTTCCAGACATATTTTTACTTTATTTTTTGGGTGAGTAAAACTCCTCTTTTCAAATTTTCTTTCAGAGGCTAGTTCATCAGCTTCTGGGAATCCAGATCTCATATCTGAGGTTTCCAGAAGGTTTTGACCCCTCAAATCTTCTCCAAAATGGAAAATTCCTTCGCACAAACTTTATTTAAGGGGTCTAGAACAACTTTCATTCTCTGAGTTTATCCAGATTATGAATTTTTAAGACCCTTGAATCCCTTTCAAAATCAAAGGTCCACTGCCTTTTTCATTCTGGCAGAAATGGCTCTCAACTTCAAAAGGTCTTTTGAGTACCAAATCTCAATCCAAAAATCTTCCAAAAAATCATGGGATCATTTTAAAGTCTTAAAAAGATATCCCAATTTTTACTTTTCTGAATTTCAACTTATTTTGGCCAAAACACACACACACACACACACACACACAAATGATTTTCAGCTTGGAAGACTCGTTTTACGAGGCGCGTCGGGTGCACACTAACGTCCTTCCCGACGCGTAACATGACCTCCGAACCTAAATCTCTGATCTCGGGCTTTTTTCAAAGTTTTGGCCCTCAAAATTAAAATGGCGTGGCGACTCCGTTTTTCCGGTTTTATTTGGTTTTTCAAAGAAACGCAAAAATCGAATTTTTCCCGCGAATGGCAACATTCATCACAGTGGCGACTCCGCTGGGGACTAAGCTTTTTCAAAAAAAATGGTATTTGGTATATTGGTGGAAACCACTAAATTTCCCGTCATCGCCTCCTAACACGAGTCGGGGATAAATTGTGGTCTAACAATCCCACGTACCGGTATCACCGTTTTCAAAAAAAAAAAGCTTTTGAGGGTCAAGCTTCCGTCCCGGCTTTGAAAATCATTTTTGTGTGTGTGTTGATTTTTGCACAGTTTTCATGTTATTTTGGCCGCCTCGGAAAAGTCAAAATTTTGACTGTCGGAATAATGTCCCTAACTGTCGGAATTTTCGTGCTTACGTGCTTATGTGTTCATTAAAATTCAAAAAAAAAAGATTTTCAAAAAATAAAAGAAAAAGAAAATTTCCAAAAAAAAAATCATGCATCATGCTTTTTAAGATACATAAAAAATCTCTATTTTACTCAGAAAAAGAATATAGACTGCTTGCACACTACGCGCACGTGACCGTACACTGCACACTACGTCCTTAACCCGGGGAAATCCTTGTCGCGGTCCGTTTGGTCTTATTACGCCTCTCGGATGAGCACAGGACTACCCAAACATCCCATGGAGCCTCGTGTCGACCATGCACTTGTCCGTGACACACTTTGTCCGAGACCCGGTTGGTTTTTTAGTCTGGTCTGTGTCATGCCCTGTCCGTGTATAGACCTTTCCTTTCAAGCCTTTGTCGGCATACCGACTCAATATCTTTCGGGTCCCTAATCAGTCGAAGCTCTGCCGGTTTTCCGCCGCAAACTTTGACCAAGATATTGACCGGCGCCTTGACTTCGGCTCTGACTGGCACAAATTATACACTGACTCCCAAAGATTGACACCGAGTCATCAAGGATTAATGACTATTCCATGCCTAATTACGGCTTAACCGACGACAAGTCAAGATCAATCGTGGACGCTTATCGCCCAAATCATGCCGACTTTTTGTCGAGCCCTCGGACATGATCTTGACTTTTGACGTCGCCTTGTCCGTAATTTACATCGAATGCTCGTTAAGACTCGATTACCCGCCGACTTTTAGGATCGTTTTCTTTCGGTCGGTGGGACCCGCTTGCCCTATAGGACCCTCGCCCGGGCCGTCCACCCCGGGAGGTCGAAATACAGTGGAATACGAGGGGCTTATAGACGTAGTGACGGGCCCACCGATCCAGAATCGAGTAGTTTGCGAAAAGAAGAGCAATCTTTTCCAACCGATTAGGTTAATAAAACATGTTTTAAGTAAACGTGAACAAATAATCGCATGTTGCATGAGCCTAAAGCCCAAACACCTACCCTACTTCCATTCCCGCACATCCGAACCTTCATATCCTTTCCCCGCAGCCTCCGCACAAAGCTTGGTTTCGGCACCGGTCACCGTTTGATCTGGGAAGAGTCGCGCATCGTCGCCTTCACCGTTTGTTCCGACTCCGGGTTTCAGAATGTCCGCATCGGCCGGTAATGATGGGGATAACGTCACTCCGCCTCCCGGACCCCTCGAGACAGATCAACAATGGAATCGTTAGCGAACGAGATGAGGTTACGACAGAAGCACGGCTAAACACTTTATGGGAGGCTATTAAGAGTCACGGCCTCGGCCGCGCCTCAATCCGGATGGCACCTTCACCGTGGAAGAAGACGAGGATGCCAACCCCACTCTCGGTCGCCCGACTACACCAGGATGCCGCCACCCACCTCCTATGGTGCCGCTATTGCAGAACCCATGCTCCTCGATTTTCGGGTCACCAGCCTCCCCAACCACGTACCACCGGATCCATGCAGCCCGACGGCACAAATCGGTGGGGGAAAATCAGTACGGAATGTCTTCTCATGGTTGGGGCTATCTCGGAATGCCACGGCTAATCGGGATCCCACCTCGGTTCGGAACCGATCAATCCGGACCTTCACAAAGAATGTACCACAGCGGTTCGGAATGCCGCCACAACTTGGTTCTGGGACCACGGTCGGGAGCCCCTCCTCGTATCAGCACTAGTTCACCGCTCCTCACACAAATCCATTCCTCACTCGAGACTTCTATGGGTTACCAAGCCTCCATCCCTGTCATCCGAATCACCAGACCGCAGCATTCCCCCGGTTACACACCTTCATCACAAGACCATGCAATTCAATAATCCGGACAGCGGCCGCACTCAAGCCTACTTACGGGCCCCACTCGGAAATCCAAGTTATCCGGCTACATCGGGGCTGCCTCCACCTACTTTGCCGCTTGAAAATCAACACAGCAGCCGCAAGGTTCTATCCCTTCGCCCAAGCTCCTACTCATGCTCCCTGTGGTAACTCGGCCCCAGACAGTTTTCACCTACGTCCCCGGATCGGCCGTTCCTCTCCACCCGCCCGCCTCCAGTGGTAGCTCCTCTCTCTAGCCCAAACCCACTAGCTTGAATGCCACGGTTCCGCCACAAGACCCTCATCCGGCCCGGTTCATGGAACAACACAAGGAAATGAAAGCACAGCATCGCCGAACCGACCGCCAAGAAGCCCGCCTTCCGCCTACTGCACCCGGACTCCATTGTTCCTCTCGCCCCACAAATTCGTGATGCCTAATGGATCTCTTTGATGGGACCGCATGCCCAAAAACCCATTTGGACACATATACCTGGCAATGAAAAGCCAAAGGATGTACCAATCGCCAGTTGGGCGACTATTTGATCCTATCCTTGAAGTCCGGTGCCTTAAAGTGGTTCTTTCGTTTGAAACCCGGCTGTGGCTACATGGGACCAGATTACCAATGCCTTCACGTAAAAAATATAAGGCCAACTTGGAATGGGAAACAAATAGGGTTGACCTACAAACAACAACGGTATGGCGTCCGATGAGAATGTTGGGGACTTCTACAAGCGGTGGAATCTCGAAACTCGGTGAAATGGCCATCCCTCCTTCCGAAGAGGAACAACCTGGACATCTTCCAATCATGCTTGAAACCACATCTCGAGAGCCTCCCTCGGTCACTTCCCATACTGCACTTACGGGCCATGGTTAACTCTGCCTAAGTTTGAAAAGGCCTACACCGCAAAACCGCCGGCCTTGCACCCGCCTACGGATATCGGGCTCCTCCCCGCAAACATCGCCCCCGCCCTCGCTAAAGGCAAAGAGATGATTAACTATGCGGGACAGAATGCAATAACACGACTCCTTTTGCTCCCAGGAAACCAAATGAGCCCAAACCGCGGGTCATAAATCTCGAAAACTTTGGAATGCCCCTTTTGAATGACATCTTTAGGGGGTTTGGTGAAAGAAGGCTTCTTTGCGACCTTTGGAGAATTTCCAACCCGTAAATCCGAATGCTCCCGTGGATACTACAAAGTATTGTGCCTTTCATCAAGCTCACGGACATCCGAAGATGTACCGCTTCACTCGAAAAAGGCAATCCAGGGCTAATAGAGCAAGGAAAGTTGGAAGGCCAGAAGGGCCTAACACGATCAAGAATCCTTTGCCAAGGAACCATAATCGTGTGAATATGATTGAATGCGGAGAATCTTCGCATGACCATGAAGATCTTGATGAAGGTCCCCAAATACCGTGGCCAACCTCGTCGAGGATCCCGAATTTGGATTCCCCTCGGCCTTGAGGATATCGAACGAATCAACCCATCTTGGTCTCATGTCGAGACTCCTTGCAAGAATACGAGGCCCGCTATTTCTCGGATAAAGGGAAGGCCAATGCGAAGAACTGAGTACATTCCGGTCAAAATATGAGAGGACCATTTACACAAGATGGTTAGAACAATCGAGAAGAATCGAACAAGAAAGCTTCAGGCGGGGCGCCTGTCTTTGGGGCTTATCGAGCAAAGAGGCCGAAGAGCATCCGGAGCTAGTGCACTTCTGCAAATTGGCTTTGGGAGAGCCCGAATATGATCCCGAGAACAGTGAAGAATCGGAAGAGGAAGATTCCTTCTATATCCTACTCCGGTGTCAAATACGTGCCACCCCCTTTCACTCTTCCCCGCAATTTCGGGAGGAGAAGCTGAGTCACAATCACCACTTAGGGAATGGGAACATATGACAATTTTTGCGGTTGCACGCACCCATATTCCCCCAACGGTTCAGATTCCAAGGGCGTTCCCTCTCGGCCGAAATCCCGGTAGTATGGGAAGAAGATTCCGATGACAGATGATGACGATGATGCCGAGCGCGAAGAGTCAACCGAGGCCCCGTGATCCGGAGACAACTGGAACAATCATGCCGGAAATGAGCCCATGGGAGCCGGCACAATGGTTGGTTGTCGGCAAGCAACGACGAAGGACCGCCAGAAATGCGGATCGGATACCAATGGAGACAGACCCTACGAGGTGTCACTTGTAAGATGCATTTGTGGCCAATGCCCGGATACTCCAGAGGATGAGGGACAAGAAAGCCCGCGCCCGCATCCGTACATATCCGAAATCCTAGAACACAACGTTCCTTATAAAACCTCGACTGGTGAATGGAAAGGGTTTATTGAAGCACCGGTCGAAAATGGAGGGTTTCACCACCGGAAGATGAAGAATTCGTAAACGTTATCGGATCTTTTTCTTCTTTCCCGAGAGCGGATGGCATAACAACCGTAAGAGTCACAAACTGGGCCGCCGAGCGCCAGCCGAGTGCCTGCAATCACTAAAAAGGGTTATTGACTAACGTCTCCCCAAAGGGCCTTCATACCTATGAATCCACATGACGCCTTCCTAATTGCTCCAGTGCCCGACAATGGACCCCGGGTACTCCTTATTTGGACACAGATCTATCGAGCGGCTACCTCGAACTCCGAAGGGGAACGTTACCTATCCTTCACCTGTGGCTGCCCTACCTGCAAGACTGAAAGAAAAAGGATATACGATGAGATGGAGGCTGATAGCCACAACTCTGTGGGCCATCCGAGGGATGAAATCGAAAAGCCGCCGAGTCCCGACAATAGCGACTCTTGTTGCATGATAACAATGAGCAAGGCCGGCCATGAGAATGAATCAGAGGACGCCCTAGCTCATGGGCCATCCAAGGGCAACAACACAACCCCAAACCCAAAAGCCCGTGACTTGGGAAGCGGTTATAAGTGGCCGCCCAGAAGAAGCCGCATGCGGCTCGGCCCTCTGTCGTCACTAGACTCAGTCAACCAATGGCCAATAGCCAAAAGGGCTCCCCATTGACCCTAGCAAAGCATTGAAGAAATCCGGTAAGAGACGATCGATGAGGAAGTTAATCTGTTGACCCGCTGCGGGCGGATTTTCCAAGGAAATCCCAAGGCGAGATAAGAAGGCCACGAGATCAAGCACCAAAAGAAGATCGCCGCCCCTTTGCTAAGACGGCTAAAACTCCTGCACTCGAAAAAGAGGATCCCGTGCTCACCCGGTTGAAGCAAACACAGCCAACATTTCCCTCTCGGTCCCTACTCACTTCGTCTTATCCCCATAAGCCGAAGCCGGAAGAAAGCTTGGCTCGCACTCGTGCCTATTGATGTTACTTCCCGATGATGTGGTAGGTGATAGGAAACATCCACTACGGGAACATAATCACCTTCACGGATCTCGACCTCCCTCAATTTGGGGGCGATCATAATGAGCCTCTCTTCATCATGATCCACTGGATGAACGACGCCTCCCTCGGGTCTGGTGGACAATGGGTCCGGAATGAACATTCTTCCGACAAAGGTCATGAGCTTGCTTGATATCAAGACTACGAGACTTGAAGCCTTCTTCTCTCACGGTCAAAGCTTACTACTCAACATCCCGAGCAAATTCCTCGGAGTTGCTACTTTAGACCTCTGGTTTGGACAGTAAATTGATACCTGTGGAATTCCAGGTTATTGACATCCCGATTACTTTCAATGCCCTCGCTTGGGAAGGCCTTGGCTGCACCAAGTCAAAGGGGTCGCCTCAAGCCTCCACCGGTGTGTGAAATTCGTCTCGAATGGGGATCGACGACCATTTACGGAGATTTAGTCACTTTAGAAGGCACAGATACGGGCGGAATACCTATTCGGAAATCAAACATGACGAGGAAGGTCACATGCTAATCTAAGCCACCTGGGCCGAGCCTCCCAAGGCCCAAGTGTGCAACATAGATCCGACGGTCACTCGGGATAAAATCCCACCGGTCTTGAAAATGATGAGAAAAATGAGCTATCTACCGGCCTCGGTCCTGGGAAGCACCAACAAGGAACTCACAAACTCATCGAGGTGAAAGGACGAGAATACTCGCCACGGCACAGGATATGAGGCCTCCCGGTGGACACCGCAAAGGGAAAAAGATTTGAAGTCGCCACAGAAAGGTCCCTGGCCGACAATCCTAGATCTCACCCCTTCGGTCCTAATTTGGCCGACTACTTTGTAAAGGGTCCCACACAACCAGAAACATCACAGAGCCCACTCCTACGGCGGGATGGCTAAAGCTACGGGATAGCCTCAACAAGTTCGGAGGAACCAAGGCTAACCCGGTCCGTAGAATGTTCTGGACCTACCCAAGATACACAGGGCTACTACTACCATGAAGAGTGAGTATACCTTCGAGGCGTGCTCGACCCGGTGGAACAATTCGAGAAGCTCACAACCACTATTCCCACGCCCAGAAGATCCGAAACCCGAATTCGAACCAGTGCCAAAAGCTAAGGCCACGGAATTTCCCTCGAGATGATTGGGATGGTGCAGTTTATGCAGCAATTGTTCGAAGAAGAAGTCCAGGTGCCGGACTGATTGATCTCGGCTCGGTCCAAGGGATGATAGCAAAGCAATTGAGAAAGGAAAACAAAAACGGCCACAGTTCCCGAGTCATGAGGCCACCACCGCCGATGCTGCTAAAGAATTGGGAAACCCTCTCAGGCCCATCCGCGACCAAGGAGGAAATGATCACCAAGCTTGGATTGGTCCCCCGTCCCTTTGTGTCAATCTAGGACAAGTCCTCCCAGTCTCTCTGTTAAGATCGAGTCTCTAGGGTCGTCCGATGGCCTTACGCACGAAGACTACGAGTCCCGTAGCAAGCACTTTGTATCCCCTTTCTTTTTCAATGAAATGACGAACCTTTCGAGTATCCCTTGATTGCCACTTTAACTAATGATGAATTAATAAAAAAAATTAATAATAATTCATTAGATAAAGAAGCGAGACACATTAAACAAAAAAATCAATCAAAAAAAAAAATCTTTAAAGCGGAGTTGTCAGTCCTAAAAAGGAAAATCGAGCCCAAGCCGCCGAGGAGATTTTGACGAGTGTGAATTTGGGAACTGGGAAGAGCCTAAAGAGACGCAGATTGGTGATTTCTTCGAAGGAATCGAAAAGGATGCTCGCAAAGTCCTACAAAATCCTCAATTCAAAGAAAGTTGCCCTCTTCATCAAAGAAAACATCATGTGCGTATACGGGTTGCACCGAAATCATCTCGGATAATGGATCCCACTTCGAAGGGAATGTGAAAAGCTGCCGGCGGAATTCCGAATAACCCGTCACAAGTCATCTCCCTACAGGCCCCAAACCAACGGAGCCGTCGAAGCGGCAAACAAGACTCTGGAAAATATCATCCGGAAAATGGCCGTCCAAGGCGTAGATTGGCCCGAGAAGTTACACTGCACTCGGGGCTACGTAACATCGGTCGAACGGCAATCGGGAAACACCTTTTGCCCTCACATACGGAATGGAAGCCGTACTCCCAATCGAGCTAGAAATCCCCTCGCTCCGTATACTGCTGGAAAGCCAGATCAACGAGGTCGAATGGCTCCAGAGTCGCCATGATGAACTGGCCCTACTAGACGAACGCCGATTGAAGGCCATGGAACACATCCGGGCCTACCAAGGAAGAATGGCTAGAGCCTTCGACAAGAAAGTAAAGCATCGGGAGATCCGAGAAGGTGATCTCGTTTTAAAAGAAAAGCCCCCAGTCCGTATCAACCCCCTCGGCAAATGGGAGCCTGTATGGGTCGGGCCATATGTCGTCCAGAAGATCTTCTCCGGAGGAGCCATGCAACTTGCAGACCTCGACGGGAATCCCTTTGTACACCTAGTGAATGGTGACAAGCTGCGCAGATACTACGCGTAAAAAAAAATCAAAAAAAAGAGTGCTAAAAGAGTAATACCCAACTAGGTTAGAAACCCAAGAAGGGCGGCCTAGGTAAAAAACAGGGTTGCGCCAAAAAAAAAAAAAAAAAAAAAACAAAAAAAAAAAAAAAAAAAAAAAACAAAAAAAAAAACAACAAAAAAAAACAAAAAAAAAACAAAAAAAAAGGGTGCTCAAAGAGTAATACCCAACTAGGTTAGAAACCCGAAAAGGGCGGCCTAGGTACAACACAGGGTTGCACAAAAAAAAAACAAAAGAGAGTTCACCAGGTTGAACTACGAAGACCTGAGCTCCTCAAAATGAGGGGAACGTAGGCAGCCGGAAACGGTTCGGGCTAAAGCACAAATAAAAGCCATACTTTGGCCTCAATACAATTGATCAGACCATGAAAGCGTCTCGAAAAGCTCTAAAGCAATTCAAATATTCATTACAAGTTAAAAGCTCTTTGATGAGTCTAAGCCCGATTCATTCCTACAACTGGAAACCTGCTAAAAGAAAACTAAGATACATAATCTAACTAATGTGTCTGCCATGACAAGAAAGGGATACTCGGAAACCTCAGAGTCACTCCAAGCCGCTCGTACTGGCCCCTCCCTTCTTCTTCCCCCTCCGAGTCTTTCTCTTCTGAACCGGAAAGATGTCGGTACTCCTCCTACCAAGCTCGGTATAGGAACAGTGGTCTATCAAACCAGCCTCCGTCGTGGCCTTAGGAGCCCTAGCGTCATCCCTCATCTCCTGCAGCCTAGCTGGTAGCATAGGAGCCCTCCTCTCCTGTCTCTTGACGTAAGCCTCATAATCGGTCACAGCGTCTCCACTCCGGTCATGAGGGTTGGCCCTCGCCTCGGCCCTCCTCCTCTCAGAAACAGTCTGGTCCTCCGCACTCACAATGGCCTCACGCCGTCTGAAAATAGCCACCTGAGTCTCTCCCAGATGCCTCTCATACCAATCCAGGTACCAAGTGGTCAGGAACACCGGTCTCGGACGCCTCGAGAATGACCCGAGGAGGAAAGGCATCATACCTCCATGCTCGGGAAAGAAATGGAAACACCGAGGGATCATCCATGGAAAGGAGCCACCACCCCGGTGGCTATATCATCAAAACCCTCCAAAGGAACTCGCTCCAAGCCAAACCGTCTCAGGACCGAGCCGGAATGTAGAAACTGGACCGAGAAAGCCCCTAAGCATAACCACATGGGACCCATCCCCGAAGCACTCTGCGAGTCTCCACCCGCCAATGAGGCACCAACCATCTCGATATCTTCAGCCCGGCGACCCGCCATCCAACGCTCCCACGAGCCCCGATCATCAAAATCTACATCAACACCTCTCCCGGCAAAAGTCCAAGGCTCGATCATATCGAGGTTTCCCGAAGAACCCCAAACGCTCCATCGCCCACTGTGGTCAAGAGGAACGGGCTGCCCCGTGCATGTATCGCCTTCCGGTGGCTAATGTCGAGAGCATGAAAAGTCTCCCTGAATCAAAGGAACGACATCTACGCCTGTGCGACAGGTGAACGACGACATCCAAGAAAGACCGATGGCAGATCCCAAAGGAATAGACCATGAACAGGGTGCCAAACATACAAAGTGCAAAGGCATCCCAATAGGCATCATCCACCAAACCTAGGCCCCTAAATCTGTCGGGAACACCGGAAATATCGAGATGATCGGGACTGCGGATCATACCATGCGCTTCCTCCGGGGAAAGATGAAGGAGGACGCACAATCTGTCAGCAAAAGAAGCCCCTCCGGGTAAGGGAACCGCTATCTCTTCCACCTCCGGACCTCCAAGCAAGGCCCGAAATTCTTCGACAGTCGGAACAATCTCGTTGAAGGAAAGGCAAAAGACATGCCTTCTAGTATCCCAAAACGAAGAAGAAGCTCTTAAGAGGTCATAATCCGGAACCAATTCTTTGAGAGACCACAAGCATCGTATCTTGTACCTTTCTTCAAAGAATGATCTTCTCTCATGCATGATCTCCCTACACCACTCCTTGAACTTTTCAAAGAACAACATTTGCCTTTCTTTGGACAATTTTGGAGAATTTTTGGCCATTTCCATGGTTTTTCTCTCTTTCTCCCCGAAAATGGCTGTTTGGACTGGAGGTTGAAGAGGATATTTGAATTTGAAATAAAGCAAGACCAGGTCTGGACCAAAATTAAAGGACACCGTCGATGCGATTCCTCCGCGCGGATGAGATTGTTTTCCACCGTAAAAATCTGCAATGTACCAAGCTGCTACTCCAAAAGAGGAATATTCCGTCTCGGTTGCTCGAAACCTGTGCAAAAAACCTCCTCAAACCAGTCCATATACCAAACACCCTTGCAAAAAAAAAAACAAGGCTCATGCAATACTGCATTTATACTGCATTGCATTCATAAATAAAATCCTAAATTATTACATCAAAAAAAAAAAAAATGTGCATAAGATGTACAAATCCAAATCTAAATCTCAAATCTAAAAAAAAAAAAATCATCAATCGGAGTCTCCAGCGCCGGATGTCTCCCCCCGGCCCCTCTTGCGACTCGGGCCCGCTCCTCAGAGCCCCGAAAATCTCGGGCTCGTAATCGTCCTCGTCTCCGTAAAGAGGCTCATCAGACCAACCGGCACGCTCCGATAGGGCAAGCCGAGATCTGCGAAAAGTCGTATCCGAAGGTGAAGGCGTCGGACTCCCCGCACGTACGAAGACGACCCGCCATGCCGCCAAACGTGTCCTCGCCCGTGTGGATCCCCGAGAATGACATGATCCGAAGGCTGCACTCGCGCGGGGATCAAGAAGAGGAGACAAAGGAGTCTCTCCAAGAAGTCTACGAGCGAATAGGGAAGCCTCCCGTCCGATGTGCGCGGCCGTGGTCGCTCTCGCTCTAGCTGAGGAGCCCCGCAAGCGACCATCCTCCCGATGAATCTCTTGGCCCCGATCACTTGCTTCGTCGGCTTCTCGACGACCACCTCCGAAAACCGCACAAAAGCAAAAGCGTCAAAAAAAAAAAAAAAAAGTGATGCTAGAGATGATGAAACAAAAGAAAGAAAAGAAGGGGAAAAGGTGAAGCCATACCTTCATACCGGACGAGACCGGAAAGCTCGTGGAAGTCGCTCGGGCCGAGGGATCTCGCACCCTCAATCGGACCCCATCCTCGGATATAGGAAAAATCCGTCCGAGGGTACCGCGGGATCCCAAGCCCCTCCCTATCCGTAACCCGAGGCATCCTCGGCCTCCTCAAGACGAATGTCGCATATGGCTCAATCGCCACGAAGTCCGAGAAGTGCTTGGCTCTGCTCGGTAATCATCCCAGTCACGGACCGATCGCTCGGGTGCATCATATCGGCGGGAGGCTCCACCGGTGTCCTCAAAGGCGAGTTCACGCCATGCCGGCGCGTCACCCTCTCTCCTGCATAATAGGCATCGCAGTCGGACCCTCAAAATCCTCCGCCGCACCGTCCGGATCTCGCCGCCTTCACCGCGCTTACCTCAAAGCGATCCTGTGGGAAGAATATCATCCCCTCATCCTGTCTCGGCCTCCGTCAAAGGAAGGCAATCCGCGTACACGAGAGTCGTACGCCCCGGAGCTTATCTTCTCCCGGGCATGCTTGGACCAAGAATGCATGGCCGGATACGCCCGACGTACTCCGCCGGGCCGCCGCCACACCGTGACGTGGAAAAACTCCAACGCCCATACCGCGAAAGGTAAAAATCCAATCAATCCAAAGTGCAAAAGAAAAGTGCGTGCAAAAAAAAAAGAGGGAGGAAAAGCAAAAAGAGAGCTTATACCTCGTGGCAAACTCGAAGCAAAGATAAGGAGCTCACAGCCTTCCTCCGTACCTATCAAGAGCAAAATAAAGCTCGCCACTCGGCCTCTCCCCACGAGACATCTCCGGCCGTCTCCATGTCCTCCAAGGACCTCAAGAAGGCAAAGATCGCCGTCCTCAAAGATGCCCAAAGAGCGTGCTCGAGAAAGCAAACCACAAGAAGGCCCCGGCAACTGATCGGCGCCTATCCTCTCCTCCCCACCTCATAACTCGCTATGGTCTCCACGATCTTGCCGTAGACCACGGCATACTCCATCCCCATCCCCTTTTTGGGAATAGGGGAAAATCCCGTAAGAGCTCGCAGATCGCATCGCCGTAGCCATCTCGCCACTCAATGCCGCGTCCCATTAAAGGACAGCCCGTGATCGCAGCGATAATCGGAGGGCGTAACCGTAGCCTCGCCCCGAAGAAGTGGAAGGTGTGGGTCGCGTCCCACCAATGCCGCGCCAGAGCAAACATCGAAGCCCTTGCTCTTAGGGAACTTGACCAGCCCCTCAAACACTCGACGAACTCCCGTGAGCCCCGTCTCGACAACAATCTGTCTCGGACTCGGCAAAGCTCCTCGGCCCGCATCCGAAGCCGGTCCCACAAGTCAATCACGAGACTCCACCGATCCCCGAGTCTTCATCTTGTTCACCGCTCCGTCACAAAACGGTTTCCGCCCGCAAAAAAAAAAAAAAAAAGAAATGTCAAAAAAATTGCATTTACAAAAAAAAAAGAGAAAGCATACACATACATTAAAAAAAAAAAAAAGAAATTTCGACAGCATGACAGCATACAATGAGCATAGCCCCATTTTTCTCGCATGAAAGAAAACAAGCTTTTCAAGAAGTCCCAATGCATTCATCAAAAAAAAAAAAGATGCATTCCTACGGAAGTAAAAACTCCGTCCCATTTTCAACAAAAAAAAAATGCATACATGCATATCATCCATCTTACATGCAACGGGAGGAAAAATCCGTCCCACTTTTCAAAAAAAAAATATATATATATCCTAAACATACATACATCCCATATTGGCAAAATGCCCATTCTTTCCAAACAAAATGCATGCATTGCATCATCATCAATATCAAAATTCAATTTCAAAAAAAAATCATCATCATCATCAATATGCAATATTCAATTTCAAAAAAAAGAAATCACAATTCTTCGAATTTTCACATGTAATTTTCGAATTAAAAAAAAAAATGTGGCAAAAATGCCAATTCTTTTTCACAAGCAAAATGCACATTTTGGGTTACTCATATACTCATTACAACATGCAAAGCATCAAAATCAAGATTCAAAGCCAAGAACATCAATCATTCGAATTTTCAAAAAAAAAAAAATTTCAAAAATCACCCAAAATTTTCAAACAAGGAATCAACAAAGAGGATCAAAGGGTTTCAAAGTATACCGTTCGAAGATGCGGATCCGAAGCCCAATGTTGCCAAGCATCGGGGTAATGCTCCTCCTCAACCGATTGCGAAAGATTGTAATGCCTCCTCATCCGGACGAGCTCCAATCGCCTCTCCGCTACCGGGCCACGTCCTTGGCCTTGAAAAGCGCCTTCCCCGTGTTCCATTGCTCAAAAAATCGAAGAAATCGGAAGATTTTTGAAGCTTTTTGGCCAAGAATGGCGGATTTGCATAATTTTCTCTCTCTCTCGTAATTTTCTGTAAAAACAGAATGGGGAAGAGGAAGGGCGTTGGCCCTAATTAATACCCCTGACTTTCCATTCCTCTCCGCGCGGACAGGATTGTAAGGGTCAAAATGACCCTTTTGCCCCTTAAAATTCCAGGACTCTGCAATTCAGTCCCCAACTTGATAGAGTTAACCCAAAGTTAACCAAAGTCAGCCCCTTGTCAAGAAAATATCCCCCGGCAGTCAAACGTAAGACCGAGTGCCCCGAGAAAGATAACGAGATCCCGTATCTTTCATCAAAAATCCTTCCCGGCAGTCAAACGTAAGACCGAGTGCCCCGAGAAAGATAACGGATCCCGTATCTTTCATCAAAACCCCCCTGAGTCAAACGTAAGTCCGATCTCCCCGAGAAAGATAACGGATCCCGTATCTTTCATCAAAATTACCCCCGGCAGTCAAACGTAAGACCGATCTCCTCGAGAAAGATAACGGATCCCATATCTTTCATCAAAATTGCCCCCGGCAGTCAAACGTAAGACCGAGTGCCCCGAGAAAGATAACGGATCCCGTATCTTTCATCAAAATCACCTCCGGCAGTCAAACGTAAGACCGAGTGCCCCGAGAAAGATAACGAGATCCCGTATCTTTCATCAAAATTACCCCCGGCAGTCAAACGTAAGACCGAGTGCCCCGAGAAAGATAACGAGATCCCGTATCTTTCATCAAAATTACCAACGGCAGTCAAACGTAAGACCAATTCCCCAGACGAATACGTCTGATTTTCCCCAGCAAAGTTAACGGAATCCCAAAAGCCAACGGAATCTCGAGTAGTTATCGAACTACGAAAGGGCTTGATTCCCACTAGGGATACGTAGGTAGCCTATCATTAGGTCCAGCCCCTCGACCAAAGCGGTCACCCTATCCTTCGGCAGCAGACAAAGTCCACCGAAAGGCCATTTCAAATTAAGGTCCGAGGCGCCTAAAAAGCCATCATCATCAAAGGTCCGAGGCGCCTAAAAAGCCATCATCATCAAAGGTCCGAGGCGCCTAAAAAGCCATCATCATCAAAGGTCCGAGGCGCCTAAAAAGCCATCATCATCAAGGTCCGAGGCGCCTAAAAAGCCATCACCATCCAGGTTCGAGGCACCTAAAAAGCCATCTTCAAGGTTCGAGGCACCTGAAACGCCATCTCCAAGGTTCGAGGCACCTAAAACGCCATCTTCAAGGTTCGAGGCACCTAAGACGCTATCACTAGAAAGCGATAAATCGCAATCATCCCCAGCAGAGACCGAAAATGGTCATTCCTATCCCCAGCAAAGCGGATAGCCATCAGACCAAAAATGGTCACCTCTTATCCCCAGCAGAGTTTCTTTCCTGCAAACGACTGTAAGAACTCGCTCATCAGGTTCGAGGCACCTAAAACGCCATCATCTCCAGGGTCAAAGACCCGAACTACGACTGGCTTGATTCCCACTCGGGATACGTAGGTAGCCTATTGAATAGGTTCAGCCACCCGATCACTCGATCATCCCGCCAAATATGGAGCCCATTTTATCGACGACCCCGCTTCCTTCGAAAGCGCCGTCGCCGAGGGGCTACTGTAAGTGCTCCAATTTGAGCTTGTTAGAATTTTCATTAGAAAATTAACGAAAGTTATAACATTTCTAACAATTCCTAACTATCCTAACATTTCTAACAAAGTGAGGGTAAAATGGGCATTGTTATTTAAGGTTAAACCTTAAAAAGAATCTTAAAAAGAAAAACAAAAGAATAAAACCACAAATAGCAATGGCTGGAGACACAAAAACCGGCCGTTAATTTGAATTTTGAAAAGATTATTCCCCTTGTCCAAAGTCGAAGCCGCATTTAATGAACAAAGGCACGCCGAGGGGATCCATCCGCGCGGATGAGTTTGCTATTTCCGTGAGGGCTATAAATTGAGCCCTCCTCCACAAAAATAAGGAGGAAGAACACATTTTGCACCGAACCTACGGCGAAATATAGAGAGAAAACAGTGAGAATTCACAAGAATTGTCACCTTTTTCTCTCCAATCTTTCCCAACTCATACTCATCCACTCACTCTCATATTAAAGCCCTAAACACTCATACACTCAAGCCAAACACTCAAGAACACAAGGAATATTGGTAAACTCTCCTCTTCCTAACCCTAAATCTCAACCATGCATGCATCTTCAAACTACAAAATGTAGTTCCTTCATCTTCTTGCTTTAGATCTAAGAAGATCACCATGGAAGACCATCTCCATGGATGATCTTCTACAAAGATCAATCTTATTTTCAAGCTTTCTTACTTTCTTGCAAAGAAAACTCATTTTCAAAACCCTAAAAACCATTTTCAAGCATAAAATCTTGATTTCAAAGGATAAAATTCCCCTTCCCAAGCAAATGAAGTGCTTAGTCCTAATGTACCCCAAGGATGGTTTGGTATAGTTGATTCACCACTAAAATGTCTAGTGATCACTAACCAAAATCTAGGGAAATGGGGACAAGCATGGATGCAAAACCCCCCTTAAAATCATATTTTCTTTCTTGAGAAGTTGCTGTCCAGTAGCAATTTTCACAGACCTCAGTCCATGGTCTTAATTTTTGGACACAGATGAACATGGAATTTGGTGTTGACTACAAAACACTTTTTGTAGAAAACATCCAGAGATTTCCAGAAATATTTTTACTTTATTTTTTGGGTGAGTAAAACTCCTCTTTTCAAATTTTCTTTCAGAGGCTAGTTCATCAGCTTCTGGGAATCCAGATCTCATATCTGAGGTTTCCAGAAGGTTTTGACCCCTCAAATCTTCTCTAAAATGGAAAATTCCTTCGCACAAACTTTATTTAAGGTGTCTAGAACAACTTTAATTCTCTGAGTTTATCCAGATTATGAAGTTTTAAGACCCTTGAATCCCTTTCAAAATCAAAGGTCCACTGCCTTTTTCATTCTGGCAGAAATGGCTCTCAACTTCAAAAGGTCTTTTGAGTACCAAATCTCAATCCAAAAATCTTCCAAAAAATCATGGGATCAGTTTAAAGTCTTAAAAAGATATCCCAATTTTTACTTTTCTGAATTTCAACTTATTTTGGCCAAAACACACACACACACACACACACACAAATGATTTTCAGCTTGGAAGACTCGTTTTACGAGGCGCGTCGGGTGCACACTAACGTCCTTCCCGACGCGTAACATGACCTCCGAACCTAAATCTCTGATCTCGGGCTTTTTTCAAAGTTTTGGCCCTCAAAATTAAAATGGCGTGGCGACTCCGTTTTTCCGATTTTATTTGGTTTTTCAAAGAAACGCAAAAATCAAATTTTTCCCGCGAATGGCAACATTCATCACAGGGTCGTATCCCTTGGGTGCGGACTGAACTGTTGTTGTTGCTGAGATGTTGTCAACGTGGACTAGAATTCCCTCTTGGGCTGAGACTGGGTTTAAACCTCGGGTCTTGATTAATGTTCCTTTCTTACACTCTGACACTTGAAGCTGATGCTGACAGACTTTTAGAACCAAAGACTAAAGTAGATGTCGAAGTGACCAAACCTCTCTTCTAGGGGTGGATGCGACTTATCGAAGCCCCGATCTGAGGAAAATTTTTTGCAAAGCCCCATGTTTTATTAAAGCAAGGAAATATACTTTTATTGGCAAAGCCCCGGCTTGAAGAGGTGACTTGGTAGAGTTTCGACTGATGACCTAGCAAAAGTCCCAATCTGATTGGTATTGCAAAAGTTATTTTGAGGTTGATCTGACCAAGACTGAATCCATTTTGTGACATAGTGAGGAACCCGATGTGGACCCCAAAATGGCTAAAGAAGCCCCAGTCTAAAGAAATGGCTTGGCAAAGCCCCAACCTTGAAGAGTTTCAAGGCAGCCCTAACGCGAATCGTAGCAGAAGAAGGAAGACCTATCCTTTCGTACTTACTTTCTTGTTTCCTTTAGTCACTCAGTCAACCTTAATAAGATGTGGACAAAGAGGATTTCAGAAATTTATACATGCAGGGGCATATTTTTCGAAAGATGGGAATAGATCCCGAATTTGTGTTATTTTGATGGCCTTATTCGATGTAGGCACAAAAACTCGCTTTGGGTTTGACTCTTTTGAGAGAGTATAAGCGTAGAAAGGTTTGTAAAAAGTGTATGAAAGCCCCTGCTGAAAGAAATCAGTGTTTAGCACTATTTTTCCTAAGATTTAGAAAGAGAAGACTTGTCAAGACATCTGAAAACTTGTTTTATTTGCAATGATCACAAGATTGCTTAAAACCCTTTATTAATGTTCGAGTTATTCAACCACTAATCTTGATATGAACAAACATTTTGATTAATCATGAGGAGAAAGTCAACCGATGTCGCGGATCAAGATTGACTGGGTGTGAAAGAAAAGTTTGTGTATAGGGAGGTCATTGATGAGACCGGGTTTTCTGGTATTTGAATATGCTTATGGAAGAGGTCATTGATGAGACCGAATTTTCTGGGGTTTGAATATGCTTATGACCGGACCATTTCTGGTTGCCTACGTTCCCCTCATTGTGAGGAACTCAGGTCGCCGTAGTTCGGCTTTGGCCGGACTGTGTTTGGCTTTGGGAAATGGGGATTTGTGGTTCCTTTAGTGGAAAGGCTCGGATGAGAAGGTTGGATGATGAGGCATGGGCCTCAGGATGATTTTTTGACCAAGTCATTTTTGGACGGCTGCTTCAATTGCTTCCTGATTTTCGTCTTTCCTTGGGGAAGAAAGGATTGGCATATGCCTAAAGGCTTATGAAATGTTTCTGCCTTTGCTTTGACCACTCCATTTGTCATTGACGACTTTCATTCTTTAAGCTTTAACCTTGCCACACTTGTCAGGCTTCTGATTGGTGGTGCTGGGTCCTTGGCCTCATTTTATTTTATTATTATTTTTTATGTGCAACCTTGTTTTTTGCCTAGACCGTCCCTTACAGGGTTTTCAGCCTAGCTGGGTATTACTCTTTTTGCACTATATTTTTCTCTCTTTTTTTTTTACGTGCAACCCTGTTTTTTGCCTAGACAACCCTTTACAAGGTTTTTAGCCTAGCTGGGTATTACTCTTTTTGCACTATTATTATTATATTTTTTTTTATTATATTTTTTTTTAGCACATGAGAGCCAAAGCGAGCCCCTGCTTTAATTTTCTTGATATCCTTGAGGTCGAAGGCAAGCTCCTAGGTTGTTGCCGACATGGGGTCAATCTTTCGAAGCTGAGTGGCCTTTTGTTGTTCCTAGATGTTACCGCCATCGTTGACTTGGTCAAGGTGACGATGAGGACATGATTTGGGAGGCGTATGGCTTGGATGAAGGCTTTTGTGAGGTAAGAGAAAATGTATGGCTTGATGGAGGCCTTTTGTGGGGTGAGGAAAGTGTATGGGGAAGGCATTAGTTGACTTTCTCACACCGATTAATTGAAACGTTAATTATTTCGAGAGATTATTTGTTGAGCAATGCAAGTGATCATATAAAATAAAACCATTTCATTAAATGTAATGTAGGTGTGCAAATAATGTCTTAAGTCTAGTAAGAAAAGAAGAAGACTTTTTTATAGATGATTGAAGATTAATTACAATGTTCGAGGAGGACTTAATTGGAAGAGGAAAGTACTAGAACCTACGAAAGTTGAATGTGAGAGACTATTTTATCTTTTAATCTTACTTAAGGATAGGTAACCCCTAGCCTAGATACTCTTCGCTGGTCGGACTGCCAGTGAACTTGAGCTTTCCATCGTAGATCAACCCTTGGATTTCTTTCTTCAGAGTCAGACACTCGTCTGTCGTGTGACCATGATGATTGTGGTATTCACATAACTTGGTCCTTTCAATGTTACGTGGGTTCCTCGGCTGATAATTCTCGAGAGGTTTGAGAAGGCCTTGTCTTACCAAATCGTTAAAAACTTTGCTCATGGGCATCCCGAAATCATCAAAATGACTTTTTTGACCTAGCACTTCTTGATTCGATCTCTTACCATTATGGCTTGTTATTTTTGGCTCATGGAGGCTCTCAAGCTTCCCATCTTCTATCAACTTCTGGATCTCATGCTTTAGATAATGGCAATTATCAGTGTCATGCCCGTGGGACTGGTGGAAAAGACAGTGCTTAGACTCATCCAACCGAATGTTGGGGTTTTTGGGCTTCCAATTCTCCAGTGGCTTTATCAGCTTTTCTTTCACTAATTCTTTCAGCATCTTGCTTAAAGGCATCTCTACATCGTCATAATGAAGGGAGTGGAGCTTTCGGGAGGCACTGTTATTCCCAAGACTCGAATTTCCATTGTTCAGTTGGTTCCATTGTTGGATTTGGCTGAAGGAGGTTGTGACATTCTTTCCTTTGTGAGGAACTGGTGCTGAGTTGGGTGCAGTTGCTGCTTGGTGCTGGTGGCATTGGGTTTTGCACGGTAGAATCATTTCTTTGCCTGGTTCGACATCTTGGGTCGAGGGAGTACTGGTACTCATCATGAGATCAAGCTTTCCTTGCATTTGTTTCACTTGCTCCATCAATATTGCCACATGGGGGTCAACGGGGACTCTCGAGTTACTGGAACTCGCAACAAGACTCTCATCAGTAGAGGGAACCACAGCTGCAGATTGGTGAAACTGACGGGTGAATTCACTAAGTCCGGTAGGTGACAAATGAAAACTTGAGGCATCCGGATTTTCTTTTAGCAACTCATGATTGCATTCAGGTGGGTATAGGGGTACCAGAACATAGCCACATGGCTCAAACTGATTATGTGAAGCTGGAGCATAAACTGGTAGGTACTGCTGAAACTGAGGAACAGGTGTGATGACGCCCAATCCATTTTGGGGAGCTGAGGGCGATGGAGCCCTGATGGCCTGAGACACTGGGAGGAACTGGAGGGCAGTAGTCCTCGGCGGGGAATCACATGTCAAAGGAGGAGGGTATTGACTGTAGGATGGAGGGTATTGGCTATATAACGAAGGGTATTGTTTATAGGATGGAGGGACTGAGATCACTGTTTCTGGAGTCTCATCTTCGACCATGACCAGAGAACCGTTTGCCTCAACTGTTACCTGAACCCCATGGCGGCGGAAAGAGCACCGATGAGCAGTGACAGCTGCTCTTCATGAACCTTATGGGCATTTTTCAAAGCTAGGACTAACTCTTCCTTCCTAATCATCGGATTTCCTGTACCCTCACTGTTTTCTGTCAAATTTGCCATTTTGACTCTCTGAGCTGACAAAACTGACGATTCTGTCGAGCTATCTGAGGATTCTGCACTGACAAGCCGCAGACCCGTTATTCTCACCCACTTCTTTCTCGCTGCGGGAAAGGGATAGGCAAGGTTTAGACTCGGGGGTAGGTAAGGTTTAGACTCTGAGGTAAGTGTTTAGGCTGAAGGCTCAAGTAACATGCATTTACCGCTTAAGTTTTACTTAAAACACATTTTCTCCTAATTCTAATTGATCGGGAAAGATTTAACCTTGAAAGGTCGAGATCGGAAATCAGAGATCGGATCGAGGAGGTCGCGACTAGAGATTTGACCGCAAAAGGTCGATATGAAAAATCGGAGATCGGACCGAGGAGGTCGCGATTGGGGATTTGACCGCGAAAGGTCGAGATGGAAAATCGGAGATCGGACCGAGGAGGTCGCGATTGGGGATTTGACCGCGAAAGGTCGAGATGGAAAATCGGAGATCAGACCGAGGAGGTCGCGATTAGGGATTTGACCGCGAAAGGTCGAGATAGAAAATCGGAGATCGGACCGAGGAGGTTGCGATTGGGGATTTGACCGCGAAAGGTCGAGATAGAAAATCGGAGATCGGACCGAGGAGGTCGCGATTTGGGATTCCAGGATAGGACCATGCAATTATGATTTTGTTAATTATTCAAGTTTACTTAAAACAATGTCTTTTATTTATTTCTATTTGGTTGGAAAAGGGGGTTTGCCCTTCTTTTTCGCAACTACTCTAGATCCTGGATCAGTGGGTTCCGTCACTACTTCTATAAGCCTCTAGTATTCCACCTGTATTTCGACCTCCTAGGGTGGACAGCCCCGGACGAGGGTCCTATAGGGCACGCGGATCCCACCGACCGAGAGAGAAGAATGCTCCTAATGGGTCTAGCGGGTTATAGGAACTTTTAACGCACAAGCGATGCGGATTATAGTCAAGGCAATACCGGGAAAGTCTCGTCTTTCAGCCTTAACAGAATTTCGGCAGAGTTTCGCTTGCGCGATTGAGGTTTCGACTTTTTGGCATTGTCCAAGAAGGTAATAGGCATGGGTCGGGCGGTAAAAGCCGGATGACACAGTGTCACATTGAACTTTGATGCATACGTCGCGCGAGTCAAAGTCAATGCCGGGTCAAGATCTTGCCAATTTTTCCTTGACGGAATTTCGGCAGAGCTTTGCTTGTACGGAAGATATTTAGATTTTTAGGCACGGACTCGGGCTTGACTCTTACGTATCCCGTGCGGGTCAAAGTCAAAGTCAATGCCGGAGTCAAGATTCTGCCAATTTTCCTTGACGGAATTTCGGCAGAGTTTCGCTTGCGCGAAGGATCCCGACTTCCGTCATGGCCTAAGGTTTGACCTTTACGGGGGTATGCAACTGGGCTATATGACACGAACTAGACCAAAAACCAACCAAAAGTCACGGTTTTAAAATGTGTGACACGGACTGTGCATTGGTCGACACTGGCTGCCATGGGGAGTTTGGGATGATTCCGTGCACGCCCGGGAGCATCGTAATACTGTCCGTGACTGCAGCTGAACAACCACCTCGGGTTAAAGGGATATGCGTGCAAAGTATACAGGATATATAAGGTGCGTGTAGTGTGCGGCCTCCTAAAAATATTCCTTTTTAAGTTAAAACAGAAATTTTCAGAAATGTGTTTTAAAGGAATGATTTTCGGGACGGGGGAAATACAGCAAATAAGCACGTAAATTTTCTGGGAGCCCCAGTCAGTCTTGGAACTGAATAGCCCCAAGTTGCCTAGGCTGCCAGATTAGCCTCAATTTTTGTCCTGGTGAAATTGCTAATGAAGCCGCCCGGCTAGGATTCAAGGAGAATCAAGCCGTACGGCTGCATCAATCAATTTTCCAGGTTCCATTTTCCTTTCATCCGCAGGTTGTTTCCCCGGCCTTTTTGGCACCTTTTCAGCTTCCAGCAAGCTTCCTGTTCAGTGTTCAGACAATGTACTATCCCAAGAACCAACAATGCCTGCAATGCAATGCAAGAAAAATAAGGCAAGCATGAGAAGCGGATCCGCGGCGGAAGGCTAACCCACTCAAAGAAAGCTTTTCTTTTTTTCGAAAAGAGATACCGGTACGTGGTTTTGTTAGACCATAGTTTATCCCAGACTCGTGTTAGGAGGCGATAACGGGAAGCTTAATGATTTCCACCTATATACCAAGTATCATCATCATTTTTTTTTTACTTTTAAAATTGAAAGCTTTCTTTTGGTTTAGTCCCCACCGGAGTGGCCAAACTGTGAATGAGGTGCCCAAGCTCGCGGCTTTCCTATATTTTTATTTTATATTGGAACCGCTTTCTCGTGTAAGGGGGATCACCGCCTCACATCTATTTGGAAACATCCGGTTTAAATTGAAAAATGGAGTCGCCACGCCATTTTGATTTCCTTAAAACTTTGAAAAAAAGGATTTAGGTCCGGAGGTTAAGTTACCCCTTGGGAAGAACGGATCGTCGTTCACCCAAAGAGCCTTGCCGGAGCAACTCTTCCAAGATCCGATTTTCATGATTGCCTTAGTATTTTCGTGTGTGGGATGTGTTTTTAAAAGGAGGGAATGTACCAAGTTATTTTCCGGACGTATAAACCATAAGTTGGTTATCGCTCTGGATTCCTTGGATTTTTGATGTGTTAGGGACTTTGGACCCGTTCTCATCTTGGACTTATGATCATCATGATGAGACCTTTGGTCACATGTGATCGGAATAGGGACACCGTTATTATAGTCCAAGGATGAGACTCTTTAGAAAGGAAGGACCTTTGCCCATCAATCCTACATCTTGAGACGATTTGAGCTTTGTCGGGACATTTATGCTTGTCTCAAGTGATGATCGGAGATGTGGGGCTCAAGTTCATCCTTTTCTAAAGGAGAATCCTTCTATGGCATCTTTAAGTGGAGGAAATGATGTAAAGATAGGACCTTTACACCATTATACTCCAAGAGATGCTCCAAGTACCAAAGGGGACTAAGGGAGGGGTATAAAGATTGGATCTTTATACTCATTATATGCCTTTTTGTGCCTTATGAAGATCACTAGGCAATCCTTGGAGAGAGATCCAACCATGAGGGACATGGGGAATGCATTTTAAGCTAAAGATGACATTTTTATGCTAACATATGTAATGAACATGATGCAAGCTAAAACTAGGAATGAAAAGGAAGGAACTTTATGGCTTCCTATGTCCTTTATGAACCTCTTAGGTGGACAATTCTTGGAAGCAATATCTATGGGAAGGGGGAATAACATGCATGAATAAAGATGACATTTTTGTGGAAAAGATGACATTTTTATATGCAAAGATGACATTTTTATATGCAAAGAATGCTATTTTCACATCACCATGTGAGAGATCCACCCTAGAACAAGCCTTTTGAGGTCTTATTGTTCATCCTTGGGAGGGATCTTCCATGGATCCCATGTGATAAAGGAGAATGGGGGTATATATGATTTACATGACTAAAGATGTGATCTTTAATGGCAATATATCAAATTCCAAGCAAATAAATGACAATAAATAAAGGAAAGAGCAATATAGCAAGTAATGACAAGTATATTTCAAGAAAAAGGGGAGGAGAGGTTACCAATGGTGGGGTTCCTCTATCTCCTTGAAGTTTGCCTAAGGAAGGATCAACTTTTGAAGGGTTTTGAAGAGGGGGGAGGTGATTTTGGTTGCTCTCAGCTCTCTGGAAATTCGTGTAGGTATTTTGGCAGAGTAACAGTACCAAAAACTGTATCTCAAAATGGGTAGAGGAGGACTCTATTTATAGGCACTCTGGTGATGGCTAATGAAGCCGTGCGGCTGTAACCCCAATGCTAATGAGGCCGTGCGGTCTTATCCCTTAGTGACTCAGCTTATTTCTAGAACCATGCAAGGTGGCCTTCTAGAAGCTCTATTCTAGCGAAGGACTACATGGAATTTTAATTCCTAGCAAGTCCTTCGCCCCTCGGAAGGTTTGGAAAAGTTCCCAAATTGCCCCTGAACTTTAGAAAAGTCCGGGAAATTGCCGAAAAACTTAACCGGAAGGCATGAGCCAGATTTCGGTACTTACACATTGGCCTTTTCAAGTTTTTTTTTGATTTTCTCGAGTTCAATGTCACGTTTTGTGAGCATGACCTCGAGTTTAGCTATGAAATCCTTTTGGTTGTCATTTTCAGTGATAGCCTTTTCAAGCTCACCTTTTAAAGTAGAGATTTCAGTCGAGAGATTCTCATTAACCTTTTCAAAAACTGCCATTTTTTCTACTCATTTTTCCCAGTCAGCAAAAAGTCAGCATAGGCATCAAGAAGTTCTTGGTAGCTTCCATCACTTTCTTCTTCATTCTCTGTTTTCTCAGAAAGCGCTGAGTTAAAACAGTTGAACTCATAGTCAGAAGATGTGATGGTTGGTGTGAGTACATCTGAAGTAACATCAGTAGAATGTTCTTGACTTGGAGATGAGATTTCCATGATTTCTAAGTTTAGCGTTTCATCTTCGTCCTCACTGTCACTAAGGGTCGCACAAAAGCTCATCCCCTTTTTCTTCAGAGTGTTGACACACTCATTGTCATAGTGCCAAAAGCCTTTGCAGGCTCTACATTGAACAGATTCAGATCTTTTCTTAGCAAAACTAGTAGATCTCTTTAAACTACTCTCAGTATCCTCTTTTGGTTTTTCAAATATGTTTTGTATTTTTGAAGGAAACTTGTTGTCCCGATTATTTTTCAAGAAAGAAGTAAACATTTTAGTTAAGAGGGCAACATCTTCAGTTTCCAAATTTGAAGTATCAATTTCTTTGGAGATTTCTTCAATATCTTTTGTTACTTTGGATACATTTGAGAGAGTAATTGCAAGAGTAATATTTTCAGCTTTGTGTTGCTGTTGAATTGATAAGTTCATCTCAAACATGGTCAGAATACCCACAAGAGTATCTAAACCCATAGTTGTGGTATCATGTGCTTCTTCAACGGCATCAATTTTAATGTTGAATTTTTCAGTAACAGTTCTCAACATTTTACTTACTAACCTAGCATTTGATATAGGCTCACCTAGGGAGAGACATTCATTTGAGATTTCTCTCAATTTTGCAGAATAGCTTTTGATGTCTTCAGTCTCATTCATCCTCAAGTTTTCAAACTTGGTCATGAGAATTCACAACCTAGTGGCCTTAACACTATCATCACCTTCACAGTGACCTTGAAAAATATTCCAGGCTATTTTTGCTACATTTTGATTTATGACAAGTCGAAACATGTGTTCGTCCACATGACTTGATATAGCACCAAGAGCCTTGGAATTATAATTAGCTAGGGTGACTTCAGTTGTAGTCCAGTCTTCCTCAGGTTTAAGTTTAAAGACTTTTTTTTAGGTTTCGCCCTCTTCACTCTTACTTTCAACCTTAGGAGGAGACCACAGGACAATAATACTAAGTCACACCCTCTCATCAATTGCTTTGATGAAAAGACGCATTTTAGCTTTTCAAATAGCATAGTTAGTTCCATCCAAAACATGAGGACGGTATTAATTCAAGTGTCCTTCCATAATGGCTACTATTTCTGGATCTCACTCACTGAAGTCGAGTGGAGCTCTGATACCAATTGAAAGAAATTGAGTAGCTAAGATCAACAAGAAAACATTAAATGTACCTCGTGTGAGTCCTGGTGTGATAGCACCAGCATTAACACCAGTACTAAAGCAGCGGAAAAACAGATTTAAACAGAGTAGAACACTAATTTAAACACTTATCTACAGCAGCTTGCTGTAGATAATAAAAAACTTCCCTTATTAAACCAACTACGAATCAGTTACACAAACTTGAACTAAGAGAAGAACAAAATAACGAAGTAACCAAAATAATCTTTCACACTAAAAACTCTTTTGATCCTTGTAACTTTCGAGAGTTTAAGCCAAAAAACGTCCAAAATAATGAGCCGTGCGGCCTGAATAGGCATGGAATCCTTGTTCGTAGGAGTTGATTTGCTTGAGAAGATTTTCCCTAATTAGACTTCTGCCTTTCTTAGTCAATCGAAGCAATTATTCCTTATCATGGACTCTTTTCTTGCGTGAGAGATACATACAAAATAATCAAAATATACACTACAAAATATCCAAGATTTGGTTAATAGGTTAGTTAATTAAAATAACCTAATTACAATAAATATAATATTTACTTAAATTAACTAATATAAAGAAAGTAACAAATCTTAACTTAAGTCAATCTTTGACTTGTTAATGTGTGTGTGACATCACACACTTTCAAACTAATTGCCAGAATTTTTCAAGCTATTGTAATCTATAGTATAATCACAACTGTTCGTGAACAGTTGTGTGAACAATTTCAAATATCAAATTTTCTATTTTGTCCTTACTAAGTTGTTCATTTTCCATTTTGCCCTTAAAAAAAAATTTTAATAAATAAAAAAAAATTGTCATCGAACACAGGTTTTTACTAATATGATATAAAAAGTAACAAATCATTAAGTTTGTAATAGATTTCAGGCTATATGTCAAGGCAGATGACATTTAAAAGTAAAAAAATAGTCATTTTCCAAAGCATTTAGTTAAAATCGTAAAACATTAAATAATTAAAAAAGAAAAAATCACAAACCCTTTTAGCACTAAACTACATACTCCCTCCTTCCCGCTCGTAAGGTCACAAATTTTCTTTTTGGGCGTCTCATTTGAAAGAGCACAACTCAAAAATGAAATTTTTTTTATTACTTCTTTATTTGTGGGACCCACTTGTTATATCCTCACAATAAATATTCACTAATTTTTCACTACCACACTTTCTCTTTCCTACATCACCTTTCACTCACAACATTTATTTCAATATACACTTTTTCTCTTTCTACATCACTTTTTTTAATTTTCGTGCAAGACACAAACTTTGCCCTTTCAAGCGGGACGGAAAGCACAAGCCCAAAAAAGAAAGTTTCTAATATTTGTTTACTCTCTCCGTCACATTACAAAAGATTTAAAAATTCCATTTTGGTGTCCTATTGCAAAAAGCACAAGCCCAAAAAAGAAAGTTTCTAATATTTGTTTATTCATTATACTCACTTGTCATACTCACATTATATATTCAATTACTATTCCCTCTCCCATTTTCTCTCTCCTATCTCACTTTTCATACTCACAACACTTAATTTACTACTCCCTCCGTCCCATGTCATTGCAAACCATTTTTTCGGGCACAATAATTAAGGAGTATTATTAAGATAATGAAAATGTGTGGTAGGAAATGAAGAGAGAGAATGAGTGGAGTTAATAGTAGGTTGGTTGAATAAATTGTATGGTGAAAAATGAAGAGAGAGAATGAGTGGGTGGGGTAGGGTGAATATAAAATAATAAATTTGTTTCCATTTTGGGCAGTTTGCATTCACGTGGGACGGACCAAAATGGAAATAAGTTTGCATTCACGTGGGACGGAGGGAGTATATATTTTCCTTAATTTTTGTGTAAAACCCATTTTGTTTCTTTTGCAATGAGACGGAGAGAGAATCTGTCAACTTTGTTAGTTTCGTTAAATATCCTCACAAAATGACAAGTTTGCCCTATAAATGTCATGTACATGGTCCATGACGTGAATTTTGTTTAAAAAATTAATGATTTGTTACTTTTTATACCACTTTGCAAGAATTTGAAAAACTAAAGTAACCTATTTTCCAAAAAACGAACTCAGGAACCAAATTGAAGTTTTTGTAAAAGAGGCATTTACCAAATAATCCCTCCATAGAAACAAAACTACTTTTTAAGACAATTTATAATTTGATTAACCATTTAGTCCCTAGCTTAATAACTACACCCTCCCAACATTTTACTAAGTTCACCCTCCTATCATTTTAATAAGTCCAATCTCTTTAACAATTTAATTTCTCTCCAACCACCCTTACCTTAGGTCACCCCCTCCCCATCTTCTCCGGTTAACACTTCCGGCAACCATCAACTCCGGCGACCAACTCCGGCGACTTTTTCCGGCGACTCTTTTTTTTTTTTTTTTTTTTTTTTTTACGCCGGCGACCTCTCCGGCGACCAAACAACTGAGAACTTAACTTATCAGTAAGTTCTCAGTTGTCAACTACACTACTAAGAACACAATTAACTCCGGCGACTACCAACTCCGGCGACCACCAACTCCGGCGACCAAACAACTGAGAACTTAACTTATCAGTAAGTTCTCAGTTGTCAACTAAACTACTAAGAACACAATTAACTCCGGCGACTACCAACTCCGGCGACCTCTCCGTGACCAAACAACCGAGAACTTAACTTTTCGCAAGTTCTCGCTGTCAACTAAACTACTAAGAACACAATTAACTCCGCGACTACCAACTTTGGCGACCACCAACTCGCGACCTCTCCATGACCAAACAACCGAGAACTTAACTTATCGCAAGTTCTCGCTGTCAACTAAACTACTAAGAACACAATTAACTCCGCGACTACCAACTCCGGCGACCACCAACTCCGGCGACCTCTCCAAGAACCAAACAACTGAGAACTTAACTTATCAGTAAGTTCTCAGTTGTCAACTAAACTACTAAGAACACAATTAACTTCGGCGACTACCAACTCCGGCGACCATCAACTCCGGCGACCTCTCCGGCGACCAAACAACTGAGAACTTAACTTATCGCAAGTTCTCGCTGTCAACTAAACTACTAAGAACACAATTAACTCGCGACTACCAATTCCGCGAGCGACAAACAACTGAGAACTTAACTTATCAGTAAGTTCTCAGTTGTCAACTAAACTATTAAGAACACGATCAACTTCGATGATCACCAACTCCGGCGACCTCTCCGGCAACCAAACAATTGAGAACTTAACTTATCAGTAAGTTCTCAGTTGTCTCCACTAAGTCCACTCTCTTTACAATTTAATTTCTCTTCAACCACCCTCGCCTTAGGTTACCCCCTCCCCATCTTCTCCGGTCAACACTTCCGGCAACCATCAACTTCGGCAACCAACTCCGGCGACCAACTCCGGCGACTTTTTCCGGTGACTTTTTCCGATGACATTTCCGGTGACTTTTCCGGCGACTTTTTTTTTCTTTTTATACGCCGGCAACCACCAACTCCGGCGACCTCTCCGGCGACCAAACAACTGAGAACTTAACTTATCAGTAAGTTCTCAGTTGTTAACTAAACTACTAAGAACACAATTAACTCCGACGACTACCAACTCCGGCGACCCCCAACTCCGGTGACCTCTCCGGCGACCAAACAACTGAGAACTTATTAGTAAGTTCTCAATTGTCAACTAAACCACTAAGAACCATTATTTTTTTTTACTCTGGTAACCTTTTCGGGGACCAAACAACTGAGAACTTATCAGTAAGTTCTATGTTGTCAACTAAAATGCTACTAAGAACACCATTAAATCCGATGACCACCGACTTTGATGACCAAATAACTATGAACTTTTTCATTTTTTGTTTTATTTTAAAATACTTATCAACAATGGAGTAGACCAAATAACTATGAACTTTTTCATTTTTGTTTTATATTAAAATACTTATCAATAATGGAGAGTAATACTATTTTCGTCACAAAATAAATAAGTATTTTTAATATATTTTTTTCATAAGTCTCAAATAAACTAAGACCAAACTAATATTATAAAATAGAAGTAAATGCAACAAGAGTATAACAATTTCATTTGAAAACAGTAAAAGATACCAGCAAGGGCTGATGTTATCACTCATAAAAGGTCAAGCCAACAAAGTCAGCAAGATTCAAAAGAACTACTTTTATGGAATATTAGACTAGTCAACTTCATCTAATGTTTCATTATTTTGAGATATTTTTGTACAGAAGAACAAAACTGATAATTGAAATAAGAGTAGAAAAGATAGCCCACTTTTCTTCTCATCTCTCTTTACTAATCTTCACCGTCCATTCCAACCAAAACATCTTCACGAAAATCAATACAACCCTCACATTTTCTTTCTACACAATCTCCTTATCCCTTCCTCCTTTGCTAGCCTCCGGAACCAAAAATGGTCGCCGCCGCATTTCAACAAGTTCCGATCACATTCCACCGCTCTACACCGTCCATTCAACCATTGATAAACAGAAATCAGATAGATCGAGAATTTCAAATGGAGCGATTGATCACAAAGTAACATACCGTACAGAAATGATTGAAGGTGAATACGAAGTTAAATAGAGGAAGGGAACCTGTTTAGCAAGAAGTTCCCGTTCAATGTTGCCGGAGGCAAAGAACGGAGCGTCGGAACCAAATCTCCGGTGAACTGGAGACCAGTATTGAAATTCAATATGGTTTTCCACCATCATCGCCATTTGTTCTCGCCTCTAGCTAACGGACGCCGGAGTTGGGGAGGGAGATGATTGCCGGAGTAGGGGGAGACGATCGCCGGAGTTTAGGAGGAAAGAGGTCGTCGGAGTTATGGGCAATCGGAGGTGGGAGATGGGAGATTGGAGAGAGAAAGTGAGTGTGTGTGTGAGAGAGAGAGAGAGAGTGTGTGTATGTGTTTGTGACTGGGTAGGTGGGTGGGGTGGGTAGGAGAGGGTGTATAATTACATCATTTAAATTAAGTGAGGGATTATATGGTAAAATAAAATATTTTTTAGGATTAGGAAGTAGATTAAGAATTAGAGTGTCTTAGGATGTAGATTAGATATTATTGAGGGACTATGGCGTAATTTTCTCTTTGTAAAACTCAGGTTACTACATTCCAATTAGTTCTTTAAAAAATGCCCCCAAAAAAAAAAAAAAAATCTTTGCAGGATTCTATTATCGAACTATTACCGACACCTATTTTTTCCAACGCTTACAAATGTGTTGGAAATAGTTTTTCCGACACTTTTTAGATGCCGCAATACTCATTTTAATTTAGTTGTCGTGAGTTAACCTCTTTCTTGTATTTCATTGTTTCTGCTTTCTTGCAAGGTTTTTTGCTTAAAGGTAATGGCGGACCTATAACATATTGTAAGTGAGTATACTTATACACTATAAAGTTCTATGTAACAAAATAACGCATATTATCGAGTCAAGCCTACAGCGAGGTTAAAATCCCAACTTCATAATCATCTAAACAACCCACACTATTTGAACTAGCGGGTTTACTCCACCTTTTTACTCCCTCCGTCTCAGACCATGGGTATATGGGGTGGATTTCACGTTTTTTAAGAAATTTTTTAAAAAATGAATAAAAGTTAAATGTGGGATAAAAAATAATAGTTAAATGTGTGGTAGGGAATAGGAGAGAGAATGTAAAAGATAAATATGTGGTAGGGAATAGGAGAGAGAATGTAAAAGTTAAAAATATTTAATAGGAGAGAGAATGAGTGAGAGGAATAGTAGTTAAATGTGTGGTAGGAAATAGGAGAGAGAATGTATAAGGATATAATGAATGGTTTTTTTGTAAATATATGGAGTTGATAAGGGTATAAATATATTCAAAAACTTGCCATTTATGGAAATGAACTCTTGATCTGGGACGGACCAAAAGGGAAAGATAAACCCTTGGTCTGGGACGGAGGGAGTATATGGTTTTGTGACTGGCGTCTGCCACTGCTTGAAGTAAGGTTTTTACCTCCCTTTGTTTGGTGGTGATCAATTTTAACCTGATCGTTTTTATTTATTTATATTTTTATTCAAAAAAAGTGTCATTGCCCTTTTCCAAAAAGAAAAATAAAAGAAGAAACAGAAGAAATGTTTCTCCAAAATAAAGAATGCACATGCTCCTTGTTAATATGAGCGTGAAAATTTTACCAATAAGTTTCTTTTGGGATAAATCATTCCCCCTCAATTTTCTCATTGATTTAAATGTCATATGCAATATTATATTATACTGTATTCTATATGTAATATTTAAAAATTATGATATATCATAATCAACGGTCAACAGTCAACGTTCGTCGGATTTCGACTGTCGATCGCCGGAAACTCGCCGAAATATGGTCAACAGTCGCCGATCGCCGGCGTCACTTGTAATCTTAAATAATGTTGTATTATATGAGTATACAATATTATAAAATGGGATATTATGATATTTTTTTTCAATTTATGAGACATTTTTTCTTTGAACATTGGCATGCTAGCTAGTTAAATAGTCTTGTAATTAAACCACTGCACTGGTTGTACATTCACTCTCCTAATGTGAAGTTGATTTTGTCCACCAAAGTGGGACTGGGACACCACACCATATTAAATATGAATACCGTGCCTATTCTTCTGAAATTAGTAATATAGTTGACCGTAATTACACATATGACCCCACTACTCATGCAGACTCGTAAATCACAATTAATGTCATCTCCCCAGCAACTGCAAATCTTCAGATCATATACGGTTGTAAATCTTATCCCCATTTAAATCCATGACTACTCGTTTTTCATCCACATAATTAAAGTCGTACCTATATCTACACATGCCATGTGATGTGACCAATTCTTCAGCATCTATGCGCATTTGTCTTTTGAGTTGAGTTGGTCAACTATAAACTTACATCTAGTAGGCTAGCTAGAGCAAGTACGGAGGTTTACATCAAAGAAAATTGATAAATATTTCCTATAACATATACTCCCTCCGTCCCACCAAGAGTGTCACCCTTTTAGGGGTGGCACACAAATTAAGGAAAAAAAGGGGAAAAAAATATTGTTAGTGTAATTTGAAAATAGGTGATGTAAACGCAGCGGAACACAAACAAGGGATTAACCAATTAATGGAAAATCCCAATAAATCAGAAGGAATCCACCTTCAAACTCAACCAACAATGGCTGCTAGGGTTTAACCCAAAAGAATGCTCAAGCAATTCTAAAATCAATTAATCAAAAATAAAACGTATCCAATACAATAATCCTAAAAAGTATTTATAGTTTCTACCATAAACAAGAGTCCTAAAATAAAAAGGAAATCTAAAATAAACAGTAAAACAAAAAGGAAAACAATCCCATTCCAAAACAAACACAAGAGGCAAGAAAAAAGGAAACTACGTCTGACTGCTGCGGCATGGGAGCAGGCGCTCCCCCTTATGGGAGCGGGCGCTCCCTTCTTCCAGTGACTGGATGCTGATTTTGGCTTATTGGGAGCAGGTGCTCCCTCTCCTTGGGAGCTGGTGCTCTCCCACGGCAGAAACTTGCAACAGGCACGCTACAGAGCCCCGATCTTGCTGCTGCCTCCAAACTTGCTTCTCCATGGAATACATCATTCACTCCCACTTGAAAAAGATTCGTCCCCGAATCACGAACCAAATAAGAACAACGTCTTGTAGCAGGAATTGGCATGGACTTGGTCTTTGAAACCTCCTTCTTTGGCCTTCTTGCAGCTTGTACCAGAGCCTTCTTTTTGACTGATGATTTTGCCCGAGTTGTAGTGTTTTTCGTAGTCCCTCGTGCAACAGCAACTTTGTCCACAACTTTAGTGGTACCTGAAATACAATATTTGGGAACACACAAGGAAATAATACCCTTCCCACTTTCTTTGCTAGCATGCACCCCTTTTGCTCGCAAGGGGCAAAGATTAAACTTGATGTCATCCTTCATGAAACTGATCACATTAGTCCGTCCATTATGAATAGAATCAACATCATAATGCCAAGGTCTCCCGAGCAACAATTGGCAAGCACTCATGTCAACAACATCACAGAGAACTTCATCCTTATATCTACCAATTGAGAAAGGAACTAAACATTGTTCAGTGACCTTGAGTTTACCTGTAGCATTAATCCACCCCACATGATATGGTTTTGGATGCTTCGTGACCTCCAATTTCAGCTTATCAACCGTTCCCCTAGCAATCAAATTATCACAACTCCCGCTATCCACAATTATGTTCAACTTCTCTTCATTTACCAACCCAATAGTACGAAAAATCCCATGTCTATTCGGAGCTACATTCGAGGGAGCTGTCAAAGTTAACTTCTCAAACACAAAAGTCCCATGTTCATCCCCCTTATTATCAGTGTTCGGATCCTCCCAATACTCCTTAACCTCTTCATCCCCGTCCTTATCAGCCATATTAACTTGCCCTCGATTAGGACAATTACTAGAAATATGTCCAGGCAAATTACAACGATAACATTTATTTCCATAGGTCTTAGCATAAGGATTGGGATTGGTAGTATTTTTCCTTACCGGCTTAGCTAATACGGGTCCCTGTTTATCATTCCCACTTTTGGCAACAGTAATTTTTTCTTTCTCAACAACTATAGGTGATTTAGATCCTGAATACTGTCCCTTATTACCCATATTAAATGAAGAAACAGAAGGAGATACAATTTCAGTTTCTTGACCCTCCGCAGTCTTGGCACGAGAAATTGCCCCCTCAAGTGTATGCACAGGATATAATTTAACCATACTTTTAATGCTAGGACGAAAACCAGAAACATACCTTGCTGTTTGTTGCCCTTCCGATTCACCCAAATCGGTGCAGCGCGAGCAGGTGTGAAATTTGTGCGTGTATTGATCGACTGTCCGATTATCTTGCTTGCAGTCAAGGAATTTCAGATAGATCAACTGCTCATAATCTGCGGGCAAGAATCGTTGTTTTAACGCCGTCTTCATCCTTTGCCATGTGCGAATTGATAGCTTACCATTTCTTCGACGATGATTATTCAACTGCTCCCACCAAGCCGAAGCACCACCACGAAGTTTGTTGGCCACATATGGCACCTTCCTCTTTTCCGGAACATTCATCAAGGCAAAATATTTTTCTACCTCGGAAAGCCAACATAAATTCTTCTATGTCTAACTCCCCTGTGAAAAAGGGTAGATCGGCTTTGATTTTAGGAGCCCGATCCGCGAGTGCAGCGATAAAATCATCTTCACCCTCGTAATCCGAATTCTCCTCCTCACACGAAAACGATTGTTCCCTTCGTTTCCCGCATGCTCGAACCCTGCCCGTTGCCTTCTGGCGACCACCAACCCGCAAACCCTCCAAAATCCTAACCATATCGCCGTGACGAGCGGCACTGCTCATCGCGAATCACGGCTTTGACGGTCTCGTTCTCGTGCTTCTTGGTTCATACGTTCAAGGAATGCAAGAAGAGCGTCGTTGTTGTTTCCGTTTTCGCCTGCCATCTTCCTGGATTGAGCCTCGCTCTGATACCAACTGATGTAAACGCAGCGGAACACAAACAAGGGATTAACCAATTAATGGAAAATCTCAACAAATCAGAAGGAATCCACCTTCTAACTCAACCAACAATGGCTGCTAGGGTTTAACCCAAAAGAATGCTCAAGCAATTCTAAAATCAATTAATCAAAAATAAAACGTATCCAATACAATAATCCTAAAAAGTATTTATAGTTTCTACCATAAACAAGAGTCCTAAAATAAAAAGGAAATCTAAAATAAACAGTAAAACAAAAAGGAAAACAATCCTATTCCAAAACAAATGCAAGAGGCAAGAAAAAAGAAAACTATGTCTGACTGCTGCGGCATGGGAGCAGGCGCTCCCCCCTTATGGGAGCGGGCGCTCCCTTCTTCCAGTGACTGGATGCTGATTTTGGCTTCTTGGGAGCAGGTGCTCCCTCTCCAGGGAGGCCGGTGCTCCCCAGCGGAACTTGCAACAGGCACGCTACAGAGCCCCGATCTTGCTGTTGCCTCCAAACTTGCTTCTCCATGGAATACATCAATAGGAGAGAGAATTAGTGGAGGAAATAGTGAATTTAAAAAGTGTTGTGAGTGTAGAGGAGAGAAAATTAGTGGAGGGAATAGTGGATGTGATAATAGAATATTAATAAAACATTTCCTTTTTAGGAAAGGTGACGCTTCAAACGAGACGTCATTTTGGGTAAAAAGTGACACTTGGAGTGGGACGGAGGGAGTAAAAATTTTGGGTCAGTCATCTTAACAACATCAATTGATTTTAAAGTGAAATCTAAAAATTTAAAATGGTATCAAATCAGGTCTCTTAAACGTGAATGCCTAACGACTCACTGTATTACTCCGTGTCAAACGATTAATAAATACACGTCGTAAACATTTGACAAAGCCCAACTACACGCGAGGGACAGTGTTAAAGATATTATCCCACATCGAAAATTGATAAACTTTGGCTATAACATACAAAAATTATGAGCCACTTATTTTAACAACAATTGATTTTAAAATAAAATCTCAAACTTTAAGTATGATCCAACGATTATCGTATGATTAAATGGACGATCAAACTTTAGAAATTTGACATTGATCTTGCGGAGTACGACACACACTTCTTGATCAAAGGGAATGACGAAGATTAAATTTTGTAAAAGTAAAAACTATACTCCCTCCGCCCCACCAATTGCTTCACCATTTTTTTTGGGCACGAGAATTATGGTAATGGGAGGGAAAAAAATATTGTGAGTGTAATTTGAAAATAGGAGAGAGAATTAGTGGAGGGAATAATAAATTATAATGGTGTTGTGAGTATTAAAATAATGTAGGAGAGAGAATGAGTGGAGGAAATAATAATATTTTATGTCCAAAAAAGAAAAGGTAAAGCTTCTAATGGGACGCCCTTTTGAATAATTGGTGAAGCTTTTATTGAGACGGAGGGAGTATAAAGTTAAATAAGATATTGATTAAAAACAGAGTATTTGGCACACATGCGCAATTTAAAACAGCGCACTAGGAAAGCCTTAGCAGGAAAAGTGTCAGATCTCTACAGTAGTGCGATTTTCATAGTAAATACTTTCCCGTTACAAATTACACACTTTTTTTTTATTTTTTCATTGAACGTCCCGCTATAAATCATACATTTGCTAAAATAGCAAATAATCTTTACTATTCGCTCAACTCATTCTCTCTCATAAATTATTTTAATACTCACAACACCATTATAATTTACTATTCCCTCCACTCTTTCTCTCTCCTATTTTACTTTTACACTCACAACATTTATATCAATATTTTTTTTCTTAATCCACGAGTAAACAGTAACTGTCTCATTTGTAGCGGGACGGAGGGAGTAAGTTATTCTCTCTCCATCCCTGATTAAGCTTTATCATTTTGGTGAAGCACGCAAATTAAGAAAGCAATATATATATTCAAAAATAATGAGAGTGGGAGAAGGGTTGTGAGATGAAAGAAATGAGTGGATATGACAAGTGGGATCCATAATTTAAATTTGTGAGAGAAAATTAGTGGGTATAATAAAATATTAATAAACCATTTCCATTTTAAGAAAGATAAAGGCTCAGAACTAATACCCTTTTAAATAATTGGTGAAGCTTAAGCCGGAACGGAGAGAGTATGACATTTTATTGGATAGTGTAAAATAAATTACATCTTTTAATACATGATTAACACTTTGTAATAACACAAAAACACAAAATTTTAAAATAAATAAATTATATTGTAATTTGTTTATTATGCAATCAAACAACACATGCCCAAACATCAGGCAAGTAGGGATAGGAGTCATACTTTTTCGAGCTACTACTCGATTAAAAAGGTAAATTCAAAAGAAATTCATATTTGTACACAAACATTTACTTCCTCCGTCCCACAATCAGGTTTTCTAAAAGACTCCTTTGAAGTGCGCCTAGCCACGCCTGGCGCTACGCCTCTCTCTAACCTAGGCGCTACGCCTCTCTAACCTAGGCGCTACGCCTCTCTCTAACGTCTAATTCTAAATTTCGTTTAGGTCTCGATTAATTTCGACTAGTCTCCGCCTAGGCACTAGGCCCGACTCTGCCGCCTAGCATCCGCCTAACGTATTTTAGAACCTTGCCCACAACAAGTTACACACTTTGTTATTTTAGGTGTCTCATTGATAAGTCATACTTCCTTCTCGCTCACGCATAAAGTGAGCCGCTTGGTGGTCAATCCCATGTGGGTTATTGACTAATGATTTTATGAATGTCTAGATATCTCTGTTCAATTCTAAAAAAAGTTATTGATAGTATTTTTATTGGTGAAGCAATAACAATTTTTAAAATTACAAAAAAATATCTAGATATTCATAAAATCATTGGTCAATGATCCGCACAGTTGACCACCAGTGCGATTTGTAGCGGGACGGAGGGAGTACTTCCTAAAAAAGAAAGTTTATAATAGTTCTTTATTAATGAGATCTACTTGTCATACTCACAACAATTATTCACTTATTATTTCCTATCCACTTTCTCTCTCCTACCCATTCACATCTACATTAAATACATTATTCATTAATTTTCGTGCGAAACAGTAAAATACTCCCTCCATCCCAGAAAAAGCGTCACCATTTTTAGCTCGGCACGCAAATTAAGAAAATAGGTGAAAAGAAAAATTGTTGTGAGTGTAATTTGAAAATAAGAGAGAGAATTAGTGGAGGAAATAGTAAATTTAAAAAGTGTTGTGAGTGTAATAGTGTTTTAGGAGAGAGAATGAGTGGAGGAAATAGTGAGTGGGTGTAATAGAATATTAATAAAACATTTTTATTTTAGGAAAGGTGACATTTCAAACGAAATGTCATTTTGAATAAAAAATAATGAATTTCCTGAAACGAATGGAGTATGTAAGTTGTTATGGGACGGAGGGAGTAATTGACATGCAGAGATAGACTTAAACTTGCCTAGGGCCTTGGTAGGTCTTCGGTTAGTTAATACTCTATTACTAAAAGTCATTTATGAAATAATGAGACTAAAATAAGATTAGATTCCCTAAATGTTAGAGTCCATTATTTTATTTATAAATTTTATACTTAATTATAATTAAAATGAAAATGAGGTGGATAACACAAAATTCAATCTGAAATTTATGTGTTTTAATTGTTTGTCATATAAATTATTACGCTAAAATTATTTTCCTAATTAAAAACATTGCATGCACTTGTATTTGTAACGGAATAAAATAGAAAAAATATCATTTCTCTATTTGTGCGTGTCATCATTGTGCGGGGCCATGCTAATCTTCTGTATCGTTTCAATTTTATCGGATGTCCCCGAAGGGACAAATAGAAAAAATATCAAATATTAAGGAAGTAATAACCAAAATAACTTAGAATGGATATATAATCCTTACTCTTTTATATATGAATCAACCATCTTTACCCCATAACCATAGTGGTACAATTTTCATATTTATATCTCAATTTAAACCCAAACATTAAAACATAACAAACACCTCAACCCATTAGGTACATATCAAACAATGACATGACCAAATATATATAATTGTAACAATTAATTCAAGGCATCAAACTCTTGATGACCCTCATGTAAGATTGATTGGTTGTACTATAACCTCCATCTACCAAAAGATTAACCCCACTCACAAACTTAGACTCATCACTCCCCAAAAACAACGCCGCCTCCGCCACATCCTCCGCCGACGGCACCACCCCTTTCAATGTCGCCGACGCACACACAATGCCATCGACATCACCCTTTGCCAGCCCCATTGCATTTGTCAGCAGCGGTGTCGCCACCGCACAAGGGGAGATCGAGTTGACTCGGATCCCGTGTTGACCCAATTCAACACACAAGTTCTTCATCAGCCCCACCACTGCGTGTTTTGACACGGTGTAGGAGTGCGGCGACTCACCGGAGGTGACGGAGGAGATGCTGGATGTGAATAGAATTACACCCTTTTTCGCCGGGATCATGACGCTGGCGGCGTGTTTGGCACCCAAGAAAGCACCGAAAACATTTACGTCGAATACCCTCTTGAAGTTGTCGTTGTCCGAACCTAGGATGGTGAAATCCAGGTTTCCCGGGATTCCGGCGTTGTTGAACATGATATCAAGCTTTCCGAACTTGTCAACGGCAGTGTCGACGACATTCTTAACGTCGGCATCTTTAGTAACGTCGCAGTGAACGTAGACAACGTTTTCACTGGAGCCAAGGTCTTTACATAGGGAGATGCCTAGGTTGTCTTGGACGTCGGCAATCACGACTTTGGCGCCGTGCTGGAAGAAAAGCCTCACCGTTGCTTCACCGAAGCCGCTGGCGCCACCGGTTACTATGGCTACTTTGCCATCTAGCCTATGGTTAGTAGATAAAATAAATGTTAAGTGAAAATGTTATGGCATGTGTAGAAATATAATATTGTGTACATATTAATGAAGTAAAAGAAAGAGAGAACAGAAGGAAGTGTAGGCTTACCTTTTGGTAGTTGGAGCATGATCTGAGGAATGGCCGTTCATTTTCTTGAGCAGTGTGTTTTTAAAAGTTTAGAAATGAATGAAGAAATCAGGCCAATGGGGATGTTGTGTGGAAGGGAAATGACCAATGAGGATGTTATGTGGGAGGGAATGTACTTATAGGAAAAATTAGCAAATGGTATGTAACACTGTTTGAACTTATTACTCCCTCCGTCAGTACGACCGAGGGTTAAATGCTTTTCGCTTTTAGGACGTCCAGAGGCCACTGTGTTAAGTTCTTATTTCCAAAAAAGACAAGTTTTGAATATATTAATCACCCCTCTTATCATGCTTCTTAAATATATTCTACCAAAAAAAAGCGAATTCAAATTTATATCGCTATACATTCTACCTCTCCTTATTTCCTACTCTGGCACATTTAACTACTATTCCTCCCACTCATTCTCTCTCTCCTATTAAAATATTTTTAACGTTTACATTCTCTCTCCTATTCCCCTCACCACAGCATTTAACTTTACACGTTATCTCTACCAAGTATTTCCTACCACACATTTAATTACTATTTCCTATCTCACATTTAACTTTTATTCATTTTTTAAAAAATTTCTTAAGAAACGTGAAATCTCCCCCATATACCCTTGGTCTGGGACGGAGGGAGTATAAAATAAAATGTTACTCCCTCCGTCCCACCTCAATTGGTCCATTGAGGTGGGACACGGTTTTTAAGAAAAATTATTAAAGTGGGTAGAAATTAGAGGAGAGAGAATGTAAAAGTTAAATGTGTAGAGTGAATAGGAGAGTAGAATGTAAAAGCTTAAAAATATTTAATAGGAGAGCAGAATGAGTGGGAAAAATAGCTTAAAGCTTAAAGTGGGTATAATGAATGGTTTTTTTGTAAATATATGGAGATAATAAGTGGTATAAATATATGAGAAAACTTTCCATTTAAGAAGAATTGGATCGGGTGAGTGGGACGTCCCAAAAAGAAAAGTGGATCAATTGAGGTGGGACGGAAGTAGTATGATTTTATTTTTTTTGGTACAACATAAAATGTTATGATATGGATGGGGGTTGAGTTATTTTCTTTTGACAATGCTTAGTGATATTTGGTTGGGGGTTGAGTTATTTTCTTTTGACAATGCTTAGTGATGATATTTGGTTGGGTATTCATTCCCAATCCAAATGCTTAAAATTTGTTGCCATCTAAGCTAAATTATTTCGTGTGCAGGAATTTTGAATGTCCGCATTAAGCAATAGTTCCCTCCGACCCGTTCGAAGCTCCATATTATATATTAATGGGTGTTCTTGGTAGAGAAGTGCTTCACCTTTTTTAAAATTCCGTAATAAATGTGGGACTCATTTGTCAACTCCACTCACTTTTTCCTCTCACATTACTTAAATTGTGGGCCCACTTGTCATATCCACTAACTTTTCCCCTCACATATTTAAATCATGAGCCTTCACTTGTTAGTTTGGCATCCACTCACTTCTTTCCTCTCACAACCTTTCTCTCCACTCATCACTTTTCTTAATTTACGCGTCTTCACAAAAATAATAAACGAATCCGTATAAATCGAGCTACGAATACGGGCTCGTTCGTAACCTCGGGCCCAACCTGAGCACAAGGCTACGGATATTATATTCATCAAGTGTTAAAGGCTTCGAGCATTATCTTCCCCGTATGCCGAAGTAAACATTTACCTCGGGCTCCATGCCGACATTCTTGGGTCGGCCTGGTTCCAATTAATGAGGAGAGAAAAGTCCTCGTCTTCACATGCCACCAATTACCGAGGAAACAAAAGTATTCTCCCGCATATTTTCATGCTCACTATTTACTAAAATGACGAGGAAACAAAGTCATTTTCCCTCGGCTAATTTGCCCAAGGCCGAGGAAAATCATTTCTGCCTTCCCTGCTGGCTCCGGCTAGGGCAAGCAATCCTTATTCAACAAGGATTATACAAAGCTTGTAACTCCAATCAGATTACAATTACCAATATCAATCCAAGTCAAACAAGGATTCCTTAATGTATATGATCCTCTTAAGATTATATCTTATCTTTCTACAAGTTCACTCCAACATACGGATTCTATCAATCCATTCCTATAAATACAAGCCCCATGGCTCATTATTCTAAGACGCTACTTTTTACATTGGAGAAACTCGTCAATTTGATTTCTCTAATATCAACCGTGAACTTACTCTCACGCTGGAGGGCCTTTAGCCTATCCGCCCGCTGGGCTTACGTGTTTTCTCTTATTTTCAGCCTTGCACCGCCTGAGCATTCGACGCCGATTTGGGCCGAGCCTGACGATTTTGGCATCATCAATCGGTTCCATCGTCGTGAAAACGATTCAAACACCCATCGTTTGGCCTGGAAAACGCTCATCTTAAGCCAATTTTCTTGCCTAATTGTTCTTCTTGGAACGACTG
>JAFEMH010001152.1:375000-525699 GCA_022495995.1 Adenophora triphylla var. japonica | reverse complement strand
TCTACGAGAGGAGAAAGAGGAGTCTCTGTAGAATGCCTCGAAAGGAATAGGGAAGTCTCCTCAGCTCTACAGTACAGGCGCCGGCTGTGCCTGTCTCGCTCTGCCCTGAGCAGCCCCACAGGTAACCATCCTCCTAAGGAACCTCTTGGCCCCAATCACCTGCTTCGTCAGCTTCTCCACAACCACAGCCGGGAACTGCACGGAAACAAAAGCGTCAGAAATGATTTGATGCGAACGAAAAGCAGTGGAAGAGTCAGAAGTAGTAAAAAGCCGTACTCTTCATATCCTGGACGAGGACGCGAAAAAGCTTCGTGGATCCGCTCGTGGATAGGGATCTCGCACTCTCAATCTGATCCCATCCTGGACATATGAAAAGTCTGATCGAGGGTACCGCACAACCTCCTCCCCTCTCTCTCAAGTACCTGGGCGTCCTCAACCTCCTCAAGATAAATCGCGAATAAACCTCGCCGCCACAAACCTCGAGAAGTGTTGGCCACCTCAATAATCACCCTGCAGTCTCCAAACTCTCGCCGGATTCATCATGTCAGCAGGAGGCTCCATCGATGCTATCAAAGGCGCACCCTCGCCATGTTGGCGCGTCACCCTCTCCCCAAGTAATACGCATCACAGTCAAACCCCTCAAAATCCTCCGCTCCACACCCACCTCTCCGCACCCTTCTGGCCGCTCCACGTCGAAGCGGCCCTGTGGGTGTAACCTCATCCCCTCGTCCGTCTCAGCTCTCATCAAAGGCAAAGCAATCCTTGTACTTATGGGTCGTGCGCCCCTCGGAACCTATCTTCTCCCGAGCATGCTTGGTCCAGAGAGCATAGCCGGATATGCCCCGATGTGCTCCGCCGGGCCGCCGCCACATCGTGCCATGAAAGAACTCGTGAGCCCATACCGCGAAAGGTAAAGATCACATCAACGAAGTGCGCAAAGAAACAATGCGTGCTTAAGGAAAAGAAAAAGCAAAAGCTTATACCTCCGTGAGGAAACTCAAAGCATGTCGTAGAGCCGAGAGCCTTCCTGGCTATACCTATCTAGAGCAAAGTAAAGCTCTGCCAGCCCGGCCTCCCCCCAAGATACCTCTCCAGCCATCTCCACGTCAGTCAATGTCCTCAGTAGGGCAAACACCTTCGTCCCCTCGGCATGTCCAAACAGTGTGCTCGAAAAAGTGAACCACAAGAAGGACCTGGCAATCTGCTCAGCAGCTACTCTGTCATCACCCGCCTCATATCTCTCAATGGTCTCCACAATCTTCCCCTGAACCACCGCATACCCATCCCCATCCCCTTCTTCGGGAATGGGGACAAAGCCTAAGAGGTCCCGCAACTCCCTTGCCGTCGTAGCCATCTCTCCACTCGATGCTACGTCCCTTAAAGGACAGCCCGTGATCGCAATATAATCGAAGGTGTGACCGTAGCCTCACCCCGTAAGAAATGGAATGTGTGGGTCACGTTCCACCAATGCCGCGCCAAAGCAAAAATCAAGCCCCATCGCTGGGGAACTCGAGCAACCCCTCAAACACTCAACAAACTCATATAACCTGGGCCTCAATGACAATCCGTCTCTGACTCATCAAATTTCCTCTCGCCCAAGACTCGGAAGCCGATCCCACAGCCGATCACGTCCACCGATCCCCGAGTCTTCGCCTTATTCACCGCCTCCGTCACAAAACGATATCCACCCCGCAATTGGAAAGAAAAACAAAAATGTCAAAAAAAATTTGCATTTGCATTTAAAAGCATACACATGCATCATAGACATAAAGTTTTGAAGAAAATTCGGCAAAGATAACGGCATATAATGGACTCAGCCCCATTTTTCTCTCACAAAAGAAAAGATTTTTTAGCAATCACCATTCATCATCCATGCATGCATAAAGAGACATGTCAATAACATTGAGTCAACGGAAGCTAAACTCCGTCCCATTTTGCATAAAATAGCATACAGAAACAATTTTCCACATTCATACATTCAATCAACGGAAGCAAAAATCCGTCCCATTTTTCACAAAAATCATATTTCTACAAAAAAGCATGCATGCATACATTCATATCATTCATAAAAACATATCTCATTGCAAAATCCTACATGCAACAAAAAAAAGTCCGTCCCGGATTCGGGCAAATTTTCGTCATCTCATATTTCAAAAAAAAAATAAAAAAATAGCAAATCGCCCATACTTTTTCCAAACAAAATGAATATTTTGATTACCAACATACTCACTACAACATGCAAATCATCGTAGTCCCATTTCAAAGCCAAAAAAAAAAACATAATTTTCGAATTAAAAAAAAAAAAAAAGAAAAAAAATCAAAATCAATTTCAAACAAAAATCGACAAAGGAAATGAAGAAATTGAAGTATACTTTGCGAAGACTCGGATCGTTGGACCAATGTTGCTACGCACGGGATATGGCTCCTCCGCAACCGATTGCGGAAGCGAGTAATGCCTCGTCATCCTCACAAGTTCTAATCGCCTCTCCGCAACCGGGCCACGTCCCCGGCCTTTGAATAGCAACTTCCCGTGTTCCATTGCTCGAAAAATCAAAGAAAACGAAGATTTTTGAAGCTCCTAGGCCAACAATGGCGGTTTCGCTCTCTCTCTCTCTCTCTCGTCTCGCGTTCAAAATCGTGGAAGAAGAAGAAGAGAAAAGGCCACGGCCTTTTAAAAACTGGGTTACGTTCCTTATTCGCGCGGACAGGAATGAAGGGCCAAAAAGGCTATTTTGCCCTTTAAAATTCCAGGACTCTACAGTTTAGTCCTAAATTTAACTGAAGATAACCAAAGTCTACCTAGGTTAGTCCCCTTCCAAAAGAACTTCACGCCAGCAAACGTAAGTCCGATCTCTCCAAATAAAGATAACTAATCCCGTTTCTTTCCTCATTTTCATCAACCCAGCAAAAACGTAAGTCCAATTTATCCAACGAAAGTTAACTAATCCCGTTTCTTTCCTCATTTTCATCAACGGCAGAAACGTAAGTCCGATTTCTCCAGCCGAAAGTTAACGGAATCTCGTTTCTTTCCTCATTTTCAAAGAACGGCAAGAAACGTAAGTCCGATTTCTCCAAAGAAAGTTAACGGAATCCCGTTTCTTTCCTCATTTTCATCAACGACAAGAAAACGTAAGCTCCGATTTCTCCAAATGGTTAACGGAATCCCGTTTCTTTTCTCATTTTCATCAACGACAAGAAAAACGTAAGTCCGATTTCTCCAAATAAAGTTAACTAATCTCATTTCTTTCCTCATAATCATCAACGGCAAGAAACGTAAGCCCGTTCCTTTCCAACGAAAGTTAACGGAATCCCGTTTCTTTCCTCATTTTCATCAACGGCAAGAAACGTAAGTCCGATTTCTCCAAATAAAGTTAACGGAATCTCGTTTCTTTCCTCATTATCATCAACGGCAAAGAAACGTAAGTCCGATTTCTCCAAATAAAGTTAACGGAATCTCGTTTCTTTCCTCATTATCATCAACTAAGTCCGAAAATAAAGATAACGTAAGTCCGATTTCTCCAAACGAAACGTAAAGATAACGGAATCCCGTTTCTTTCCTCATAATCATCAACGGCAAGAAACGTAAGTCCGATTTCTCCGACGAAAGTTAACGGAATCCCATTTCTTTCCTCATAATCATCAACGGCAAGAAATGTAAGTCCGATTTCTCCAGCGAAAATTAACGGAATCCCGCTTCTTTCCTCATTATCATCAACGGCAGTAAAACGTAAGTCCGATTTCTCCAGCGAAAGTTAACGGAATCCCGTTCCCAGCAGCTTTCGAACAAGGATTGGCTTGATTTCTCTTAAGGATACGTAGGTAGCCTACCATAGGTCCAGCTACTCGACCAAAATGGTCACCCTTTTTCCCGGCAGCAAACGTAAGATCGACCCCTTCAAATGAAGTCCACCAAAGGACCATCAATCCCAAATCTTTAAGGTCTGAGGCACCTAAAATGCCATCATCAAGGTCCGAGGCACCTAAAACGCCATCATCCAGGTCTGAGGCACCTAAAACGCCATCATCCAGGTCTGAGGCACCTAAAACGACATCTTTAAGGATCGAGGCACGTAAAACGCCATCATCCAGGACTGAGGCACCTAAAACACCATCTTTAAGGTTCGAGGCACCTAAAACGCCATCATCAAGGTCCGAGGCACCTAAAACGCCATCATCAAGGTTCGAGGCACCTAAAACGCCATCATCTTTAAGGTTCGAGGCACCTAAAATGCCATCATCACCAAAGGTTCGATGCACCTAAAACGCCATCATCATCAAGGTTCAAGGCACCTAAAACGCCATCATCTTTAAGGTTCGGGAGGGCACCTAAAAATGCCATCATCACCAAAGGTTCGAGGCACCTAAAATGCCATCATCATCAAGGCTTAAGCCACCTAAAATGCCATCATCCTCAAGGTTCGAGGCACCTAAAACGCCATCATTAAGGTCCGAGGCACCTAAAACGCCATCTTCAAGGCTCCGAGGCACCTAAATGCCATCTTTCAAGGTCCGAGGCACCCGAAACGCCATCATCGCCAGGTTGACACCCTAAAACAGTTCCATTCCAGGGTCGACATCAAAAGACCCGAACTACGACCGGCTTGGTTCCTCTTAAGGATACGTAGGTAGCCTACCATTAGGTTCAGCCATCAGACCAAAATGGTCATTCCTTTCCCCAGCAGTGCGGATATACAACTCTAGCTATCAGACCAAAATGGTCATTTCCTATCCCTAAGCAGAGAGTTTCTTTCAAAGAACCGATCGCAGAACTCACTCTACCAGGTTGACATCCTAAAACAAGCCACCTGTGGTCAAAGACCCGAACTACGACCGGCTTGATTCCTCTTAAGGATACGTAGGTAGCCTATCACTGTGTCCAGCCATCCGACCACTTTGGTCACCCCTTGTAAAATATGGAGCCTTATTTATCGACGACCCCGCTTCCTTCGAAAGCGACGTCGCCGAGGGGCTACTGTAAGTGCTCCAATTTGAGTTGTTAGCATTTCCGTTAGAAAACTAACGAAAGCCTTCACATTCTTAACCTAAGCCTTAACTTTTCTAACAAAACCTAACTTTTCTAACAAAGCAAGGGTAAGTTGGGAATTGCTATTTAGAGTTAAACAAGGGAAAGAATCTTACAAAAGGTAAAATTCCGAAACCAGTAAGCTGTAAAACACAACTGGTTGAGTATTTTGAAAATATATTCCCTTTGTCCAAAGCCTGGAGCAGCATTTAATGAACATTGCACGCTGACAGGAAGATCCGCGCGGAAGGAATTGATTTTTTCAGAGGCCTATAAATAGAGCCCCTCAGTCTCAGAAAAACCATGAACAACAATTCACTCACACAGCACCTTGGCGAAAATATTGTAGAAAACAGTGGGAATTCCTTTGAATTGCCACCTTTTTCTTAATCATTTTCCCAAATCTCACTCACCAAACACTCACTAAATACAAGTCTCAAACACAAACACAAGGAAGATAGGATACCACCATTGGTAAACCCCCCTTCTCCTTACCTTAAACCTCCCTCATCCATGCATGCATCTCAAACTTTAAAGATGTAACTTGTTCATCCATTTGTTGCCCAAGATCCAAGAGAATCTCCATGGAAGTTCATCTCCATGGATGATTCTCTACAAGGATCTACATTCTCTTAGTTTTTTTTTACTTCCTTGAAAGCATTTTCCAATCCTAAAATCAATTTTCATACATAAAATCTTGATTTCAAGTTAAATTTCCCCCATCCCAAGCAAATGAAGTGCTTTAAGTCCTAATGTACTTAAGGATGGCTTGATATAGTAGATCACAACTAAACATTTTTAGTGATCACTAATCAAATCCTAAGGAAATGGGGACAAGCATGGATGCAAAACCCCTTTTAAATCACATTTTCCTTCTTGAGAATGTTGCTGTCCAGTAGCCTTTCTCTAAGACCTCTGTCCATTGTCTAATTTTTTGGACACAGAAAAACTTTTAATTTGGTGTTGACTACAAAATACTTTTTGTATCCAACATCCATAGGATTACAGAAATATTTTTACCTTATTTTTTACGTGAGTCTAACTCCATTTTTAAAATTATTTTCCAAAAGTCAGTTTAGCAGTCTCTGGAAATCCAGATTTCACATCTGTGATTTCCAGAGGGTTTTTGTCTATCAAATCATCTCCAATCATAAAAATATTCTGTATTCACCTTATTTAAGATGTTTTGAACAACTTTCATTCTCTGACTTTCCCTATATTCTGAAGTTTTAAAACCCTTAAATCCATTCTAAAATCAAGTGTCCACTGTCTTTTTCATTCTGGCAGAATTGACTTTCAACTTCAAGCACTCTTTTGAGTACCAAAACTCAACCCTAAAATCATACCAAAAATCATGGGACTTGTTTAATGTCTTACAAAGAGTTCTCAATTTTTAGTTCTCTCAGTTTGCATTTATTTTAACCAAAGAAACACACACACACACACACGTACAAATGGTTTTAAATTAGGAAGACTCGCTTTTACGAGGCATTCCGGGTGAACCCTAACGTTCTTCCCGGAGTGTAACGTGACCTCCGAACCCAAATCTCTAATCTCGGGCATTTTTCAAAGTTTTGGCTCTTAAAATAAAAATGGCATAGCGACTCCCGTTTCTTAATGATTTTCAAAAGAAAAATCGCTACGGGCACATTCATCACAAAGCAGGTAGTTGTCTGGGAGGGTCTCACACTATCGCCGCTTCTCTTCGTGGATGCCGAAGGGACTCATACCACTTATGTTTCTGCAAGGTAGCTGCCAGGGGACTCACGCTACTGCCGTTTCTCTTCGTGGATGCCGGAGGGACTCATACCACTTCTGCTTCGCTTTGATGGGGATAGGTATAGCCGCTGTGGGTATCACGCTACTTCTTCTCGTTTCGTTGGGGATAAGTGTAGCTGCCAGGGGTCTCACGCTACTTCTTCTGCTCTGTGTTGTTCTTTTACCGGTTTTGTTGCTGGACTGTCTTTGTTGATTGTTTGCTTTTCTTTTGTGTCCTGAGCTTTGCTTGGGAAGCCGGGGACTCTGCTTTTGTCTGCGCCTCGAGGTTACTGATCTTCTCGCTTGGTAAACCGGGGACTCTGCATTTCTGGGGAGTCGGCTTCTTTCTTTTTGCTTGGTAAGCCGGGGACTCTGCATTTCTGGGGAGTTGGCTTCTTTCTTTTTTTTGCTTGGTAAGCCGGGGACTCTGCATTTCTGGGGAGTCGGCTTCTTCTTTTTTTGCTTGGGGGCCGTTGATTCTGTTGCTTTTGTTTGATAAGCCGGAGACTCTGCTTTCTGGGGAGCTGGCTTCTTTCGGTGCTTTGGGGCCGTTGATTTTGTTGCTTTTGTTTGATAAGCCGGAGACTCTGCTTTCTAGGGAGCTGGCTTCTTTCGGTGCTTTGGGGCCGTTGATTTTGTCGAGCTCGCTGGAAGGCTATCAGCGTATACGGGCCTTTTTGTATTCTTTCTTCTTCTTTTTTTTTTTCGGTTTGACCCGAGGGCCGCCTTCGAGGTTTTGTGAGACTCAGTTGATCATTGTACCTGCGAGAGAGAAACAACAACTCCAAGCGCTACATCTAACTAAGCTCTCTCGTTAGCAAAGATTAACCTATGTTAGCTTGTTTGCATGAGCCTGTCTGTTCTGGGAAGGAAATGCGATCATTGTTTTAAAAGGTCGGCTTTGTCAGGCTTGTGTAAGAGGTTTTGGGACCGTCTCGGATAGGTGTGTATAGTAGGGGTCCTCTCCCGTGAATTTTCATGGGCACGTGTATGGCGAGGGTAGGAGGTGTATTATAGCAACCCGGCGTAGCCTGGAAAGTGCTCGGGGGGTAACCACCGCAGCCTTTCCACACTCGTATGCTATCAACCAATATTTGTCGCCCGACATGCTATGTCCGTTTGTCCTATTGTGTCGCACGACCAGGAGTGACTCGTAATGTGCTCTTTTAAAATCGGCTCAGCTTCATTTTGTAAACACTGTCTCTTCAGTGAAGGAATTCAGCTGCCCTGACTTCTCAGATAAGCGAATTCTTTGGCCAAGACTGATACTTTTAGCTGCGATGGAGCATTATAACAGGGAAATAGCTTCTCGGGAGCGTCAATTCCGCCAAGACTTTCTCGAAATTTCACATTATCACCGGAGGCATCATAGGGAGCTTATTGACAGGAGGTATAGTATGCCGTGTCTCTCGGTCCTTAAAAGACTCGGAGGGTCGATCGGGATTTGCTTGGCCGCATCCCCGCTTCGGGACTCGTAGCGTCATGTCTTTACTCGTCGTACAATGATTTGACTCCCACCATGGAAGACTTTAGGGCATTGATAGGCCTGGGCGAGGCGGCAACTGTAGCATTCCCACGGGATGGCCGGCCTGGTTGTGGAGCAATTGTCGCCCTTCCTTCACTTGTCGCTGATCGTGTGTCATCTATGATTCTCGGGTGGTGGGTCCATAGACTTGACTCGAATGGCTAGGTTATGCTTGTCCAATCCCGAGCCGTTTGATCATTCTACGTCTCTCGGATAAGTTCATGCCGTTTAGCTTGTCGGCTCACTACTTCGTGGATATGCCGGAAGTCTCGCTCAAGTGCTTTGGCCGGAGACCGTTAGGCAACCGAGAGGTGACCGGGTGTGAATCTTCGTCAAATCAGGTCGGGTCAAGGGGAGATGGACATCGTACCACTATTGATGGCCGAGACTTACCATGGCATTGACAAAGCAGGGGGATCGGGATTTCATGGGAGCAGCACCCTACTTGTTGTCTTTGTGGTTTTGCCTCTAGGCTACGCTTGATCATGCCACTTCCAACAGTCAAATTGCTATGCCTTGGGTGACGGGGCAACGCAGAGTGCCGAGGGCCGAGGCCGCCGACAAATAAGTGTATGAGATTGTCACGAGACGGGACTACCGATTCGAGCTGGATTCCCGCCCGGAATTTGCTGCACCATGAGAGACATTCAGATAGATCGCAGTAGTCGATCGCCAGTGCTTGCATGTATCTTCTTTCGTGTCCCATCATTGGTGAGCAGACAAATATAGGTACCTCACAGATTGTCCGAGCTTGAGGGAGAGACTCGGTGATCGATGCCGTTTCGATGTCTATGATCGAGCCCTGTGTTATACAGCTTTTTCAAATGTATCCTTTCTGGAGGGTTTTCTTCCCACTCGTGTACTTCTTCGGTAGTCCAGAGGGTTTACATTTCTGACCACAGAGTATTTGATTTGGTATGAGGAGCATCAGGGTCTTGCACAGCTAGTTATAGAGGCTCGCCGTCGGGAATACTGGGAGCAGATTATCCATCCAATGGGTCTTTCAGGGATACAGAGGCACGGGGAAACCCAGACAATATTACCAGTGATGCTGCTGAGGACTATCGAAGACAAGAGATCTATAGGGCTGCTTTAAGGGATGATCCAGAGGTGATGGCTCGCAGAGAAGTCTTGAGACAAGAGAGGATTGCTAGGGCCGCCTTGAGGGAGACTGGTCTGATTGAACCACCGGTGCGTGTTATTCCTGAATTGGGACGGGCTCAAACCGATTTATTCGACATTCCTAAGCCAAATACCTCCCGGGGACCGAGGAAGAGGAAGGACAGTGGAGCGAGTTCGGGAGCGGGGACGAATTTCTAGACACTTTTCTGAGAGACATGAGACTTTTTTTTTTTTTTTGTGTTTTGAGAGTAGGAATTATTTGTATGGAAACTGAGTATCCTTTGATCACTTAATGCACACGAAATAGATGTTAGCAATGTTCTCTTTTTTTATTCGCAAAGAAATTATTTGAGTCAAAAGTAGGCCGTGCTTCGAACTCATCAAAAAGAATATTAACTCAAAATGAACCTTTTGAAAAGCTTTGGAACCGTAATCAAAACACTTTTTGGCTAGGATGAGAGGTTTTGCAGCGATTTAGACCGAACCACATGTGGTTGCCTCACGTTCCCTTTGTAAGAGAACTAAGGGGCTCAGTCTCCGTAGTTCGACTCAATCAATTTGTGTTTAAAAAGGGGAAGATAGAAGGGGGACATGGTGCAACCTCGTTTTTTACCTAGACCGCCCTTTTTAGGGTTTTCGGTCTAGCTGGGTATATTCTTTAGCACCGGGCGTGTCCTTATTTTTGCATGGACTGCCTTTTGAGAGGTTTTCAGTCTCATCTGGGACAATTTTGTTGCGCCTTTATTTATCATTTTCTCTTCTTTTTTTTTATAGAGGGGGAAAAAGACTCGATCATACATAATACCTCCGCAACTTGTCGCCGTTGACGGGGTGCAGAAATGGGTTGCCATCCAAGTCTGTCAGCTGCATAGCTCCTCCGGAGAATATTTTCTTCACTAGAAACGGTCCGACCCAAACAGGTGCCCATTTGCCCAATGCGATGTTCTGATTCGAGGGCTTCATCTTAAGGACCATATCACCAACCTTGATGTCTCTGGGTTTCACTTTCTTGTCAAAAGCATGGGCCATTCTTCTCTGGTACGCCCGGTTATGCTCCATGGCTTTTAGTCTGCATTCGTCTAACAGAGCCAATTCATTGTATCGACTTTGGAGCCATTCAATCTCATTCACCTCATTTTCGAGCAAAACCCTGAGGGATGGAATTTCTAATTCAATGGGCATGACAGCCTCCATTCCGTAAGTCAGAGCGCATGGAGTTGCACTGGTGGCCGTTTGAATTGAAGTGCGGTAGCCCCATAATGCTAAATGTAGCTTCTCCGGCCAGTCTCGTCCTCGTTCGGCCATCTTCTTAATGATTCTCTCCAAGTTCTTATTGGCAGCCTCAACAGCACCGTTCGTCTGCGGTCTGTAAGGTGAAGATTTATGGCACTTGACCTTATATTCAGTGAGTAACCGATCAGTTTCTCCTTCGAAATGGGTTCCATTGTCAGAAATAATCTCATTTGGGACTCCGTAGTGGCAGAAGATCTGTTCTTTTATGAAGCGAGTGACCTTCTTGGCTGTGAGCACTTTGTAAGACGCAGCTTCTACCCACTTTGTGAAGTAATCTACCGCAACCAATACAAACGAATGTCCATTGCTCCCGGGCGGAGTTATTTTCCCAATGACATGAATCCCCTATGTTGCGAAGGGCCACAGAGTTGTCATACAGTAAAGGTCATGAGGAGGGATGTGATTAAGGTTGGAGAATCGCTAGCATTTATCACAAGTCCGCACAAACTGGATGCAATCCATCTCCATAGTAATCCAGAAGTAACCCAGTTTGATGATGCTATGCATGAGGGATCGAGCGTTCATATGAGGTCCGCAGGAACCGTTATGAACATCTTTCATTACTCTTTGGGCCTTTTCTTTGCTGATACAGAGCAAGAGTGGGCAACCTTCCCTTTTTTTCCATAACTCATTGCCAAGTATGACGTACTGTGCTGATAGTCTCTTTAGAGCTTGCAAGCTTTTGGCATGGACACCTTTTAAGCCTCCTTCTTTGTCAACAGGGAAGGATGCTTCACCATGCTTGAGATATTGAAAGATCTGGTTGTACCACGACTCACTAACGGTTTTGATCTCCATTTCACAACAATATGCAGGATTTTCTCGCCTACCGACCCTGAATGGTTTGATTGACTTTCCTTCTGGAATTTCTACCAAAGAGGCCAGAGTGGCTAAGGCATCAGCGAATCTATTCTTGTCTCGTGGCAGGAACTGGAATGAAACTTCCTTGAACTAACCGATGAGTTCTACAATGTAAGCGTGGTACTTCTGGAGACACGGATCTATAATTTTCCATTTGTTGGCGGCCTGATTGATTATCAATTGGGAATCACCAAATACTTCTAACTCTTCCACATGTCGCTCGAGGGCAGCCTCTAGACCAGCTATGCAAGCTTCGTACTCGGCGGCATTGTTGGTAACCGAGAAGTTCAGCTTGATAGCTATGGGGGTATGCATGTCGTTCGGATCTACTAGTACCATCCCGATGCCATTACCTCTTTTGTTTGTTGCTCCATCAAAGAATAACTGCCACCGGTTGCCCTTTTTTATAGCAAGAATCCCCTCGTCTGGAAATTGGAGGTCTGGTCCTCGAGCTTCTGTACTAGGGAAGTCAGCCAACTGATCCGCCAATGCCTGTCCTTTAATTGATTTCCGGATCACATATTTGATATCAAACTCAGCTAAGAAGAAAGTCCACTTTGCCAACTGGGTAGAGATGTTACCTCCGTCACCTTGGAACAGTATATCCGATTGGGTCCATCTTGGAGACCAAGTGTACAAAGGTGGGATAGCATATAGTGCTTTAGCTTTCCGACCACCTGCACTGTAGCCGCGCATGTCTTCTCGAGGGCAGAGTAGTTTAACTCGCTACCTTAGAATTTGCGGCTAACAAAGTATATGGCATTCTCAATCTTTGAAACCTTCTTCTCTTGTGCTAGCATAGCCCCAGTAGCTGTGTCTGTGACCGTCAAGTATAACAGTAAAGGCTTGCTCCCGTGAGGCGGACAAAGAATGGGAGGATTGACAAGGTAAGCTTTGATCCTCTCGAAGGCCAGTTGGCATTCCTCATTCCAAACCACTTCCTGATTCTTCTTTAGTAGCTTGAAGATCGGCTTGCACATGGAGGTCAGTTGGTTGACAAATCTGCTGATGTACTGTAGACGACCCATGAATCCTTTCACTTCGGAGACAGTTCTGGGCGGCTTCATTTCAACGATTGCCTTAACCTTTCTGGGATCTACTTCGATGCCGCGTTCTGTGACCATATACCCCAAGACCTTACCTCGAATAACCCCAAAGGTGCACTTGGCTGGATTTAGTCTCATGGAGTGCTCTCGGAGTCTGTTGAAGAATTTCCTCAAATCAATGAAATGCTGTCCATCTGACCCTTTCGAGTGAATAATCATATCATCTACATACACTTCAATCTCCTTGTGGATCATGTCGTGAAACAGGGTGGTGACGGCTCTCTGATAGGTAGCCCCAGCATTCTTCAGACCAAACGGCATTACTGTGTAACAATAAGTACCCCATGGAGTTGTAAATACTGTCTTGTCTTGATCTTCCTCAACCATTTTGATCTGATTGTAACCCACAAAACCATCAATGAAGGACTTGAACTCGAAGTTTGCGGTTGCATCTACTAGCATATCAATGTTGGGCAAAGGGAAGTCATCTTTGGGACTAGCCTTATTGAGATCTCGGAAATCTACGCAGACCCGCACCTTTCCGTTTGCTTTTGTGACTGTTACAATGTTTGCCAACCAAGTCGGATATTCAATCACTTTGATGAAGCCCACCCGTAGGAGTTTTTCAATTTCTTCTTTCACCTGCAAGGATCACTCAGGTTTTATCCGCCTCAACTTCTGCTTGATTGGCTTAATTTCTGGATTTAGAGGAATCCGGTGCTCTACGATAGAAGTATCCAGCCCAGGCATATCTTTGTAGGACCAAGCAAAGACGTCCATATATTCTTTAAGCAATTCAATCAGGGCAACCCGTTCATCTCCGGAGAAGAAGCTACCAATCAAGGCTTTTCTTTGGGTTCTTCTACTGCTTCCTGTGTTCACCGTTGTCAATACCTCATCGGCAGCTTGGGCCCGGCTTTCCTTTTGTTCGCAAACCTGCTTTGAACCATTTTCTAAAATTTGCTCGTCTATTAAGTCTGCATTATCTTCAATTGAATTAGGCTTAATTATTTTTAAATCTTGATGATTATTTTTTGTTAAGCATTCAATTGTTAGATTTGCAATCACGGGATACTCAGAAAGGTCAACCATTTTATTCAGAGCATAGGGAAAAACAGTGTTTACAACTCGAAGACGGTCTTCTGTCTTGAGGACATCAGACCGATCGGAAGACTCGAATTCAATAACAAGAGATTCAGGAGACCGACTCAAGACATGAGGAACAAATTTAAACTCGGAGGGACAAGGATGAGGCTTGAGCCCAAGCTTTTCAATCATAGTCTCCCTGTCGGCGAACGGTCCTCGGAACGAAGTCCAATTCTGTAACGGTCCCTCTGCAATAGTCTCCAACCTGTTGAGCTCCACAACTGGATCCTTCTCGAATTCTAACATAGCCACCACCTCGCTATCAGAGGAAAAGTCAATCAAATCACTCGGCTCTTTAACAACAACCACTCCTCCTGTAGGTACTTCTATCAAAGGCATACCATCCCTGTGCTCGACACCCCCCTGCTCTTTAAACAAATCTGCCAAATCACCATCAATATCCATAGGGTCAGCACCGCGGATCTTGTATATTGTGGGTTCGTCCAAAGCAAGCTTTTCGAACTGGTTCACATGATTAGGCCCCCAGAAATGGTAGCTGTTCTCGTAAGTGGCGATCACACCTGGCCTTTTGGGCCAGCTATCAAACATTTCCTTCACCGGACTTTGGCTGCTAGCGAACCTCCAGATTGTTCTCATTCTTTCTTCCATTTGGCTCAGTCTTGGTTCTGGACAAACAAACATATCTCCATCTTCTCTGACAAAATGCTTGTTCAAAGACCAACTGTACGGGCGCATCTCAGGCCTCTTGTACCTCTTACCAGCCGCTGAGGTCATCTTTTCTTTAAAAGCTTCAGTCTTGTCATACGCCTTATCTTCTCTAGTCACGGCATATCCCAGGCCTTGCTTGTTTCTCTTGGCTTCTGGTAACACAAGCCTACACGGTCCCTATTGGCATTTTCCCAGCCCCAGACCAGGGATATAGCTCATACCACTTAGCATTTTCAACACAGGAGGAATCTTGTCTGAAGATGTCGTCAGATCTATGGTGCAGACCTGTCCTTTAGGTTTCTCTATTGTGAATCCACTGAGCATCAGATTTTCCTGGTCGAGCTTGATTTCCATTACTGGTAAGGTGTTGGTGCTGGTTTCCCCAATTGTAACGCTATCACCATAAATGGTCGTCACCACTCCTTCTTGCACAAATTTTAAACACCGGTGAAGAGTGGAGGCTACCGCTCCAATCTCATGGATCCAGGGTCTGCCCAGTAATGCTGAGAATGTGACCGGAATGTCGATAACTTGAAATTCTACCATCATCTCTTTGCCTCCAAACATCAAATTCAGAGAGACTATCCCCAACACCGCCCTAGATGTCGAATCGTAGGCCTTTATGGTTTGGTTGGATGGTTTAAGATTCTACGCATTAATGTCCATCATACTCATCATTTTAGCAGGGAGCACATTCATAGCTGACCCATTATCTACCAACACATGGGGAATCCGCCGTCCTTCCAGGGGCACCGTGATGTGTAGAGACTCATTATGCTTCGCGCCATAAGCAGGCAAGTCAAGATCCGTGAAAGTAATGATGTTCCCATACTGCGCAGTTCCAATCAGGTCACATGCCTCGTCTGGGGTGGCGTTGACAAACACTTTCGTTTTGGATAGGGCCTCTTCCAACTTTAATTTGTGAGGGTAGGAGGATGTGAGTAGAGACCATAAGGAGATATCGACTTGTGTTCTCTTTAACTAAGTATATACCCCTAATTCAGTCCTACACTAATTAGGAAACAAAAGAAATAAAATCCCTGAAAATCTGCTCACAAATCTGTGCGGACATCACAAAACGCGTCCTGCACGAGTCGTGCTAATTAGCACGAGTCGTGCCCTTCAATCCAAGTCGTGCCCACGAGTCGTGCTCCATGGTCCCAGTCGTTCTGATCAATTTTCTTGAGTTGTGCCTTGGTTTCCACTCGTGAGAACGAGTCGTGCTAGAGCCTCCCACTCGTTCTGATCAGCTTGGCCTTGAGATGTGCTTGATTCCCATTCGTGCTCCATTCGTGCTATGGCCCTCTTCACTCGTGCTCTGTTCTGTCCACTCGTGCCCTTTGCAGAATTGTCCAACTTTGACTCAGCCTTGACCTGGCCTTCGTCCCTTGACTTTGTTTGACCCCGAGCTTGAACCTTGACTATTTTGTTGCCCTTTTTCATTGACCAATGACTTGCACTCTTCGGCTCCATGAAATTCCACAACCAAGTACAAAGAAAATGCCAAAACTACCCCTAAAGTGTATTGTATTCTCACACAACCTCTCATAACAGAATTTCTCTCAAATAACATCACAAACCAATCTAAATACATCAAAACTCAATGAAAAGCATCCGAAAATATAGGTAAAATGATATGTATAAAATCCACTCATCAAATTCCCCCACACTTAGACCATTACTCGTCCCTGAGTAATATCCTAACTCCAATCTAAAATTGGTCTAAAGAAGATGTGTGGAAGAAAATGATACCTAGCTCCTCTAACCGCCAATACAAGTCAATCAAGCATGATATTCCAGAGTGTACAAAACTCCGTCTCCATACGACTCCCAAAAGAACAATCAATGGCCCCAGCTTGACATCAAACTCCATGATAACATGATCATCCAAACTAGGGCCCTCACAATGATAGTGGGGGGAAACTACAATGTCCTAAAATTTCCCCCACACTTGCTCACACTACGTAATGTACACCCTCAATCAAAAGTTAATGTTAAGAAAAGGGAATACTCAACAAAAACTTACCTCGTGCTATTCTCCAACCCCCCTTATTACTCCAAGGTGCACGAGGATTTTTATCCTAACGCCTCTAACACAAACCTCCATCTCCAAAAAATGTTCCTACCCGAACTCCTAACTCCCCGTTATGTCTCCACGCCGATGAATAAAGGATGTTATCACTCAAATTCTCACCTTTTGCCTAAGTGCCCTTTCAGGTTTTCACTTAGCCACTCTATTTTTTTTTTCATTGTTTTTTTCTCTTTTTTTTTTTTTTTTTTTATACAATACAAGGCACCGCCCTTCCCCCACACTTAAACTACACAGTGTCCTCAATGTGTGCACAATAGTAAAAAAGGATAGTTTAAATGTAAAAAGGGAAGGGTATAAGAAAAGGTACCCTCAATATCTCAGGCCGAAGCCCCCATCCGGAAACGGGGCCTCACGGGCCAACTGCCGCTGTCTACGCCTATCTGCTCTCCTCATCATCTCCACAAAGTGCTCATCTGGGACCGGTTCGTAGTGTCTCGACACGGACTGCTACATCCAAAGTTCCTGCTGATATACCATTCTATTCATAGTCTCCAGCCTGTCCTCCAAAGCCTCCAATCTATCGTCCTGAGCATCCCAACGCCTATCCACATAATCAAACCGGTTGCGCCACATCAAATTTTGCGCCTCCCAGGCTTCACACTCCTCTCTATATCTTCTCTCCCGCTCTTCTGCATCCCTCTGATGCTGAGCCTCCAAATATGCTCTCATATCATCCCAATTACCAAACGCTCCTGACGTGCCCGTCTGGCCCTGGCCTTGGCCTGCATAACCTCCACTAGTCCCGGCCTCAAATGGGTCTCTCATCTAGTGGTCCTCGCCCTCTTGATGCTCCTGCTGGTCCTCCTCTTCATCAATCACTCTCTCACCTCTATCTCTCATCACATCACACAATGTGATATCAGCAACATACGACATCCTCCAATCCCGCACATATGGTCCAAAAGGGAAGACCACTCCTTGTGCGCATCTGAAATTTCTACCCTCTCCATAATTAAATGTCAATGCCTCGTTCTGTCCCGATATCCTCTCAAAAGTATCGTAACGATAAAGAAAGAATCGATCATAAAATAAGGGCCCTTCCGCATTTCCCACCGATCTAGGGTGGTTGCGCACAAAATTCTCCACCAATAAAGTCACCATGCCACCCACCGGAATGTTTCCATTCCCATTGACTCCCAAAGCTTCACATCTCCTGAAAAATAAATCAATCCAATCGGGAATCACAGTGTTGGAAGACAAAGCACACTCCATAGTCGCAAACTGTAGGGCATTCATCTGTGCCGGCTCCCCATTAGCATAGAAAGTCATAGATAAACCCCCATAAAGAAGTTTCCAGGCAGGATGGGAAAGAGACTTCATTAACACATAGGGCTTTTGCATAAATTTGCCTGTCAACTCGAAGAAAAACGTCTCCACCATTCTATCCCTTTCCGACCACTCTCCCCTGGGCTCACTCACTCCCAAATATTCCCGAGTTGCAGCATATGAAAGGGTCCTCGTGATATCATTCACATTAAACTTAACACTCCTCACTCCATTCTCCTCACGTCTCTCTAATGTTGCCAAAAATTCAAGCGTCACCCGCTTGTACACCCCCGCACTTTTGCCCAAGAAACCTCCCAACCCAATGTTGTTCAATAGCCCCGCAACCAAACCATGGAGACCCAATTTCCGCAACGTATCCTCACATAAGAATCTGGTCACCTGGACATCTCTCCCATTAGCTAAATTTCTCCATTTATTTTTTTGAGAATCCGTCAACTTTGTCAAACCCATGAAATCATCGGGAATTCGGGGAGGTTCCTCAATAACAATGTTTCTTCTTTTCTTTGCCGGGGCTTCAACTCCTTTACCCCCTTTACTAGTGTCTTTTGTTCTTCCCATAATTCAATCAATAATAATCAACACAAAGTTTTCAAACAATAATAACAATCAACCAAACAACCCAGCCTTCCACCAAATATGCCAATCAATACCCCAAAGAATCTCAATATCAAGGAGAGTTAGAAACTGATTTTACCTTTTAGGTCACCGGAAAATTGGCCGGAAAGTTGGCCAGAAACTCAACGGAGTTTGAGAAGAAGGTCGGAAAAGATGGAGAAGTTCAATGTAGTACCACACCTCAAAGAAATTTGCTCTAATTTGCACTCCACACCGAGCAATCGACCAACCCAACACCACCTTCAAAATCAAGTTTTCCTTCAAGAAATCACCAAAAAGGAATAATTTTGGGCTTAAATTTTGGACAATTAGGGGTTAAATGGGGTGGGGAAAAGGATTTGGTGGGTTAATAATGGAAGAATTGGTAGGTTTTAGGGAACGGGGGAAAGAAGTATCGAATTAGGGTAGAGAGAGAAAAGGGACGGCGGCTGTGTTTGAGAACAAAGGCACGACTAAAGGGTTTTCTGGAAAGCTGAAGGTTTTAATTTTGACTTTGGCACGAGTCGTGCCATTTAGCACGAGTCGTGCTCCCTTGTCCATTCGTTCTCACGACTCGTGCCCAACCTCCCAAGTCGTTCTGGTCAATTGAGGCACTCGTTCCCACTCGTGCTCACGAGTCGTGCTCTTAGGGCCAAGTCATTCTGATGAAAAAAACACTGCATTTCACTCGTGCATCCACTCGTGCTTATGAGCACGAGTCGTGCTCTACCTGGGCCAATTTTCAATTTTTTTTCTTTTTTTTTTATGTATAGGCCCAGGACTTTTGCTTCTCCACACGCGTTTTCCTGCACATCATTAAACAAAGAAAATACCCTTCAGTAGCACCAGTTTAATACAACATAAATACAAATCCGGGTTGTCTCCCTGTAAGCCGCCCTTTTTTAATGTCTTTGGCTAGACAATTTGCATGTCGAAATTGACACACATTTTGACCACACTTTCGCTGCCTACGTCCCCATTAATGTGGGCGGACTACCCAACAAAAATAGGCTCAGGTCACCGTAGTTCGACCCATTTACGAAATAAAACACTCAAAAAAACAAGCAGAAATAATAATTTTTTTTTTTGTAAATACCACCACCCCCACACTTAAACCATGCTATGTCCTCATGGCATAAACCAAGAAAGACACAACACAATTCAAATGCAACGATGAAGAGACTGAAATGAAAATACGGAAAACAGTAAATGTTACCTCCATTGGGTTGCCTCCCAATTAGCGCTTTGGTTATAGTCGTTAAGCTCGACGTTATGCCCCAAAGGAATTAAGTGGCCTCCTCTAGGTCCACCAACTCGATTACATCAATCATCTCCAAGATCGATACCCCTTCGTAGTATGGCTTCAAACGATGTCCATTCACCTTGAAGGTTCTCACACTTTTCAAATCCTTGATTTCAACCGCCCCAAATGGAGAAACAGTAACCACTTCATAGGGCCCATACCACTTGGAACATAATTTTCCCGGAAACAACTTCAACCTTGAATTGAAAAGAAGGACCTTCATACCCGGCCTCAGAAATTTAGGCCTCAAGTGTTTATCATGATAGCCTTTGGTCATTTCTTTGTAAAGTTTTGCACTCTCATAGGACTCTTGTCGGAGCTCCTCAAGCTCATCAAGTGCGAGCAACCGCTTTTCCCCCGCAGCATTCAAGTCCATGTTCAATTCTTTGACCGCCCAATATGACTTGTGTTCTAATTCCACCGGAAGATGACATTCTTTTCCATACACTATCCTGTACGGGCTCATTCCAATGGGTGTTTTATAAGCCGTTTTGTATGCCCACAACGCATCCCCCAACTTTAGTGCCCAATCCTTTCTGTTGGGACGCACTGTTTTCTCAAGAACACCCTTTATCTGCCGATTGCTCACCTCCACCTGTCCCGAAGTTTGGGGATGATATGCTGTAGCAAGCTTATGCACCACCCCATACTTTTTCAAAACTAAATTGAACCTCTTGTTGGTGAAGTGAGTACCTTGATCACTGATTATCGCCCACGGCACTCCATACCTGGTAAAAATGTTATCAACCACAAACTTGGAAACAACATTAGCATCGTTAGTTCGGGTGGCAATTGCTTCCACCCACTTTGAAACATAATCAACAGCCACAAGAATGTACAAATAGCCATGGGATGGGGGAAACGGACCCATAAAATCAATGCCCCAAACATCAAAAATATCAACAATAAGATTATGTTGTAACGGCATCTCATCTCTCTTCCCTATGCCACCGGTCCGTTGGCATCTATCACACTTTTTATAGAACTCTTGAGCATCCTTAAAAATGGTGGGCCAATACAGACCGGATTGAACGACTTTTCTAGCGGTCTTTTGCCCACTAAAGTGCCCACCACAATGGAGCTCATGACAAAACTTCAAAACACTATCTTGCTCATGCTCAGGCACACATCGCCTCACAATATTATCCGGACAAATCTTCCACAAATAAGGGTCATCCCAAATATAGTATTTCACATCAGACCTGAACTTACGTTTTTGGTCATAAGTGAAGTGCGGTGGGATCATGTTAGACACCAAGTAATTGACAAAATCTGCATACCAAGGCTCTTGGACATGTACATCAAGAAGTTGTTCATCCGGAAAATTTTCATTAATCGAAATCATACTCTCCTCGATATTAAGATATGAATAGTCCTCAAGCCTCGATAAATAATCCGCTACCACATTCTCAGTCCCCTTTTTGTCCCGGATCTCAACATCAAATTCTTGTAACAATAACATCCACCTCAACAAACAAGGTTTAGCATCCTTTTTATTCAATAAATGTTTCAATGCAGCATGGTCAGAATAAATTATCACCTTTGACCCAAGCAAGTAAGAACGAAACTTTTCCAATGCAAACACAACAGCTAGAAATTCTTTTTCAGTTGTGGTATAATTCAATTGTGCATCATTAAGTGTTCTACTTGCATAATGGATGACGGAAGGTAATTTGTCAATCCTTTGTCCCAAAATAGCCCCAATAGCAAAGTCCGAAGCATCACACATGATCTCAAAAGGGTGAGACCAATTGGGACTAGAAAGAATGGGGGCACAAGTCAATTTTTCTTTAAGCAGATTGAAAGTATCAACACACTCTTGATCAAAAATGAACTCCGTATCCTTGGCAAGCAGATTACATAAAGGCTTACAAATTTTTGAAAAGTCTTTTATAAATCGCCTATAGAAACCCGCATGCCCTAGGAAACTTCGCACACCCTTGACCGAATTCAGGGTAGGTAATTTAGCAATCACATCAATTTTAGCTCTATCGACCTCAATCCCCTTACTTGACACAATGTTCCCCAAAACAATGCCATGTTTTACAAGAAAGTGACACTTTTCCCAACTTAACGTCAGGTTGGTTTCACAACATCTTTTCAAAACAGATGCCAAATTCTTTAAACAATCATCAAAACTATCTCCTACCACAGAAAAATCATCCATAAAGACCTCGACACACCTCTCAATCATATAAAAAAAATTGGAGGTCATACACCTTTGAAATGTCGCAGGTGCATTGCAAATCCCGAAGGGCATCCTCCTAAATGCGTATGTGCCAAAAGGGCATGTGAAGGTGGTCTTGGACTGGTCTTCAGGGGCTATGGCAATCTGATTATACCCCGAAAAGCCATCAAGAAAACAATAGTAAGAATGTCCGGCCAACCTCTCTAGCATTTGATCGATAAAAGGTAAAGGAAAATGATCTTTCTTAGTTGCAGCATTTAATTTTCTCAAGTCGATACACATCCTAAGCCCGGTCACTTCCCTCATTGGCACGTCCTCTCCTTTCTCATTCTGAACTACAGTGATGCCCGATCTTTTTGGTACAACTTGTACCGGGCTTACCCATTCACTCTCAGCCACCGAGTAAATAATACCCGCATCTAGTAATTTTAGAACCTCTTTTCTCACGGCTTCCTCCATGTGAGGATTCAGCCTCCTTTGTCTCTCCCTAGACGGTTTAGCACCATCCAAGAGATGAATTTTGTGCATGCACATCGAGGGGCTAATTCCCTTAATGTCCTTTAATGCCCATCCAATGGCCTCTTTATATTCACACAAAACAGCAATCAATTGGGCCTCTTGTTCTTTGGACAAATCAGATGCAATTATAACAGGCAATGTTTCTCCCTCTCCTAAAAATGTACTCCCTCCATCCCACGTGAATAGACACCAAAAATCTTGGCACAATAACTAAGGAAAATGAATATAATAATGAAAATGTGTGGTAGAAAATGAAGAGAGAGAATGAGTGGAGTTGGTTGAATAAATTGTGTGGTAGGAAATGAAGAGAGAGAATGAGTGGGTGGGGTAGGATGAATATAAAATAATAAATTCTTTTCCATTTTGGACAGTGTCTATTCACGTGGGACGTCCCAAAAAGGAAATAAGTGTCTATTCACGTGGGACGGAGGGAGTATATTTTAAATTTGACGGGAGAATTTTCAACTCAAGGACTGGGGGAATCACAATAGAAGGCGCCAACTTCTCATTTAAGTGGCCTAGGGGGTGAAACGGGCCATCACTAGGATGGTGCTCGTCGGCCTTATCCACAGCCATCAGTTGAGCTTCCGCATTATCCCTATGTTTCTCACCGCCTATTGAAATTAATGACTCTAACTCCTCACAATCTCTCTCATGCCATGAAATCTCACGCACACAATCATCAACTTCATCAAACTCATCCACAAACATGCAAGACTCATCATGACCTACCGCATTTTTCATTACATCAAAAACATTTATTTCAATTTTTTCATTTGCGACAGTCATGGAGAGAGTGCCACTAGCAACATTGATTACGGTGTTGGTCGTTGCCATGAATGGTCTCCCGAGCAAAATGGGTGAGTCACGGCGACTACCCTCACCGCGAGGCATCTCTAAAACCACAAAATCCACAGGAATGATCAATGACCCAACCTGAACTAAAACATCCTCTACAATGCCTAATGGTCTTTTTATGGACCGATCAGCGAGTTGTAGGGCCATCATAGTGGGTTTTAACTCAGGTAAACCCAACTCAAGATACATGTAATAAGGCAACAGATTAATGCTTGCCCCAAGATCAAGCATAGCTCTCACCATGTGAGAATCCCCCAAAGTAATGGAAATTAGAAAACTCCCAGGGTCTTTCATTTTCGGTGGAAGACTATGTTTGACTACAGCGCTCGCATTCTCACCCAACACCAATTTATCATCTTTCCCATACTGAATCTTCTTGGAATTAATTTCCTTGAAGAATTTGGCATACGCAGGAACATTCTTGATCACATTTAACAAAGGCAAATTTATATTAACTTTTGAAAACATGTCAATTAATTCTTTCATTTGGTGATCAAGTTTGTTCCTCAAAAATCTACCAGGGAAAGGAACAGGGGGCACATATGGCTTGGGGTTGAACTTTTCTACATTCACATTTTTCCCCAATCCATTAGTACCCTCATCCTCAGACACAACATCCTCAACAATCACATTTTCCACATTCGGGTGTTCCACAACAGGAGAGTCAACGACAGGGGGTGTAGGATGAGACGAAGGAGAAATTACCTGGTTGTCTACCTGTTTGCCACCACGTAGGGTGATGATGGCCTTGGCTTGCTCCCCTTGGCTAGGGAATGTACCCGACTGTCGTCCCTGTAATGCCTCCGCCAATTGACCCATTTGGGTCTCCAACTTTTTCATTGCAGCAGCTTGATTGTTGTTTGCTTGCTGCTGTTCTGCCCTCGCTTGGAGTTGCTCCGCTCTCATCTAATCCATCGCCTCTTCCCAAGGCTCTCTTTTCCTTTCATAAGGCCCCTGCGGTGGTGGTTGGGGATGGAGAGGTTTATTCGGCTGTTGATTTCCTCCCCAAGAAAAATTAGGGTGCTTCCCCTATCCAGGATTGTATGTCTGTGAAAATGGATTGTTCTGCGGGAACCTCTGCATATATGCTTGCATCGCCTGTACCTGCTCATGATTGTATAAATGGGGACTAGTGGTAGGGAAAACTTCATAAGAATGAGTGTTAGATCCACAAGTTACACAACTATCATGCATGACATTACCAACAGATGACACATTGGAAGCAGAATTGGAAGTACTACTCATGGCCAACGCATCAAATTTTTGATTTAAAAGTGCAATTTGTTTTGAAAACTCATCATTCATTCCTATTCCATTCACATTATTTGTTTTACCCCTTGACCCCTTTTATTGCGAATTAGATGCTAATCTCTCAAAAAGATCTTGGGTCTCATCCGCAGTTTTGCCTCGTAAAGAGCCTCCGGCTGCGTTATCAACGATAGCCTGATTGGCTTGTGTCAACCCCCCATAGAAAGTTTGATGCAATAAAGGCAAAGGAAAATTATGGTGGGGACATTGCACCAAAAGCATTTTAAATATGTCCCATGCTTCATAAAATGCCTCAAAAGAGTCCTGTGTGAACCCTATAATTTTTTGTCTAAAAGTGGCTAACGTAGCATGTGGGAAGTATTTTCTCAAAAATATATCATGTAATTCATCCCACGTATTAATGCTCCTAGGTGGGAGCAACATGAGCCACTTCTTAGCATTATCCCTCAAAGCAAAGGGAAAACATTTCAATCTTAAGTGCTCATCAGTCACACCCTCTCTCAATGGAAAACTCGACATAATCATCATATATTCCCTCAAGAAATTCAAAGAATCTTCAGAGGGGAGGCCATGAAATTGAGGGATCATGTTAAACAAATGGACTTTTACCTCGTAACTCTTTGTTGCATCAGTCAACACAATGCATGACACAGACGTGTCAACTCGAGGCCTAGAGAAGGCATCCATAGTAGGTGCTTGCAAAGCCATATAAAATGCAAATTCTTCTCCCTCGGTGGAAGAAGTTTCTAATTCACTCAAAGTTACCTCTGCTCGGTGACAGAAGTTTCAGAATCAGTTTCACTCATTTGAGTAGAGGGAATGCCTCTCTCAACTTTGTCTATCTCGTCGTTCAAAGGAACCAAGTTAGGATCCAATGACCGGCGTCCAAACATGCACCAATTAAATAAACTTGTTAAAAATCACAACAAGTCCCCGGCAACGGCGCCAAAAACATGATGGATAAAATTCCGCTGTGTAATAAAAATACCTTGCAAGTGTACAAGTCACCGAAGTAGCAATGTACAATAGTAAGGGTCGAACCACAGAGACTCGTGTGATTTAACAAATTAATTCAATTGGTGCAAAAAGTAACCAAACGGGGTTTTTGATTTGGTTTATTAACTAAAGTACTAAATTGAGAAATTAACTATTTAATTAAAGAAAACAAGAAAGCAATAAACAAGGATTTAATCAGATCAACGGAATTCACGGATTGGATTTCATAATTGTATCCCCTCTATGCTATGATTTTGATAACAAAAATAACAATCTCATTCAATGATTCTTTCACGTGAGAAAGGGTTGGGACGTTTGGTGTTCGGATTGCAACCCTAATATTTCTATCTTGTTGTCAATTCCGGTAGGTCAAAACAACATTCAAGAAACTCATTAAGTCCACAAGAAATATATGAATCTAGGTTGTCTTGTATTCCGGTAGGTCAACAATCCAACCTAATTGATGAATTAGGGTACTTTAAATAAACTGTTCACGGTAGTGCAACAGTCTAAAACAGATTAAAGAATAATAATTAATTCATCAAATAAGAATGAGAGAGTTTGGAAGAATTCAAACTGAAATTAGCATAGAGGTTCCAAAATTACTACATCCAATCCATGAAAAGGGAATTTAGCTACTCATATTCATGATAACGATCACAAAGTATGAATAATAATAATAATACATCAAACCTGGAAAAATAGCAAAAACCTTAAAATCTGAAATCCTTCAATGCTTCCCAAAACCTAGGCAAGCAAATAAATTAAAAGGTACCTAATAACTGTTCTAAAGGGAATATATATATATACCCCTAATTCAGTCCTACACTAATTAGGAAACAAAAGAAATAAAATCCCTGAAAATCTGCTCACAAATCCGTGCTGACATCACAAAACGCGTCCTGGCACGAGTCGTGCTAATTAGCACGAGTCGTGCCCTTCAATCCAAGTCGTGCCCACGAGTCGTGCTCCATGGTCCCAGTCGTTCTGATCAATTTTCTGGAGTTGTGCCTTGGTTTCCACTCGTGAGAACGAGTCGTGCTAGAGCCTCCCACTCGTTCTGATCAGCTTGGCCTTGAGATGTGCTTGATTCCCATTCGTGCTCCATTCGTGCTATGGCCCTCTTCACTCGTGCTCTGTTCTGTCCACTCGTGCCCTTTGCAGAATTGTCCAACTTTGACTCAGCCTTGACCTGGCCTTCGTCCCTTGACTTTGTTTGACCCCGAGCTTGAACCTTGACTATTTTGTTGCCCTTTTTCATTGACCAATGACTTGCACTCTTCGGCTCCATGAAATTCCACAACCAAGTACAAAGAAAATGCCAAAACTACCCCTAAAGTGTATTGTTTTCTCACACAACCTCACATAACATAATTTCTCTCAAATAACATCACAAACCAATCTAAATACATCAAAACTCAATGAAAAGCATCCGGAAACATAGGTAAAATGATATGTATAAAATCCACTCATCAACCTGGGTGGTCACTGAACCAACATTCTGCAACCATCAAATCAGATCCTGTCTCTCCATGGCAAGAACAAAGCAAGAATATCTAATGCACAACACAGTGACCAAAAAAATACATAAAGCTCACAAGTTTTATATTCAACAAAATTCATGATCCCCAAATGATTGTCAAAGATGCACAACAAAAATGGATGTATTGGATGTCTAATTTAATGAAAGTTTGACCCACTTAACATTTGAAAAACAAGTTTTCAAAGTCAATTGTCCCCAGCAGAGTCGCCACTGAATGCGCGCTCGCCCGAAAATTTGGGTTTTCGAAAATAAATGAGGGAGTCGCCACGCCGTTTTTGAGAGGAAACATTGAGAACCTTTTTTTTAGAGAGAGAAAATACGGGTTCGGGGGTCAGGTTACGTGTTGGGAAGAACCGAGAGTTCACCCAACACGCCTCGTCCGTAGACAAGTCTTTCAATTAAACATCCAAGCAAATCCAATAGTGTGTGCAAATATTGGCAATGAAAAAGTGTGGTAAACATGCATTTTATTTAATATGAATCGAGATTTACAACTCATGAGCCCATTATTTAGGGAGGCCACATCCCTACTACAACAATCTAAAACAGATTACAAGAGAAAAGGTTTCTGCAGATATGTCACGATATGTCGCATGACACATGATACAGGTGACCACATATGTCGCGTGACACAGGATCACCTTGGAACAATGTGTCGCGTGACATACGGAGCCCATCTGCAGAAACTTACACAATGAACACCAGAATCAACAACAACTAATACAGATCTAATTAATTGACTAGATTAGATACGAAATATAGAAATAACGACAAATCGACCCCGGGAGTGTGGATATGGGTAGATCCACACCCCCTTGGGGTTTGAACACCAAATTCAAGCAAGTATTCAACAATAGTAATTCAATTACACAGATTAAACAAGTTAAACAGAGAGATTGCGATTGGAATTCAGTAATCTAGACAGATAGAGTCTGATTCCTGAATCCTAACAGAAGTAGACAATAGAATTATGAAGAATTGAATAGAAGGAAGAGAGAAGAGGGAGTTTGAGATTTGTTACTCTTGTTGCTTCCACGAGTTCTGTATCAAGTTAGATACAGAACCCTTCAATTCACTACTTCTGGTCCTGGGGTCCTGAGAGAATTGGTGCAAAGGATCTAAGTGGCTTGGTTTGAGAAAATGGGTTTGGATTGGAGGGAATTGGGTAGGTTGAAGGTAGGAGAGAGAGAGAATTGTGTTTGGGGGGCTTTGTTACGCTGCAATTTCTGCAGAGTAACAGTAGGCTGAAGTTGGGATCCATTTCTGAGAGGGGGAGGGTCTTATTTATAGGCTGCAGTTAGTGGTCACCTTGTATCGCACGACTATACGCAACCACTTTCCATGCCTCGACTTGTCGCGTGACACAAGGTGGCCTCAACCATTTTTGGCACCAAAACCAGTTTCTGGAACATTCAGGCCTAAATACCTAAAAAGTCCAAAAAGGTTTATTCCCAACAAGTCCCTTGGCATGAGTAAGGTACCAAAAGGTACTTCCTTCGCGGGAAACTTATAAAATGTTTCCAGAAGTCTCGGGATAGGCAGGGAATTTACCAAAACACACCTTAATGCAATTTTATTACATTAAAATGCATCTAAAAAGTTGTGAATTGGATTGGCGTACTTACAGATGTTGGGGGCATGCTCTTGGAAAGTGCGTAGTTTGATGGAGGTCTTGGTTGACATTCAAACTTTGACTTTTTTGTGTGTTTTTAGACCGGACCAATTAAGGTTGCCTACATTCCCCCGGACTAGAGGGCTCAGGTCTGCGTAGTTCGACACTACATGGATTGCCAAGAGATGCACAGTTGGTCTTCTTTAGGCAAAGTATCTGCGAAGTTTGCTTCCATTGACTGGATTCATGAAGGGATTGTCGTCTAGGTCTGTCAGCTTCATGGAACCTCCGGAGAAGATCTTTTGAACCACGAAAGGGCTAATCCATGTTGGTTCCCATTTTCCCAGTGGGTTGGTTCGAGTGGGAGGCTTTTCTTTGAGTACCAGATCGCCTTCCCTGATGTCTCGGGACTTGACTTTCTTGTCGAAAGCTCTAGCCATTCTGCTTTGGTAGGTTCGGACGTGTTCCATGGCCTTTAGTCGTCACTCATCTAGCAGAGCCAGTTCGTCGTGTCGGCTTCGGAGCCATTCGACTTCGTTGATTTCATTTTCTAGCAACACTCGAAGTGAGGGAATTTCCAATTCCACGGGTAGTACTGCTTCCATCCCGTATGTCAGGGCGAATGGAGTTTCTCCCGTGGCTGTTCTGACTGATGTTCGGTAGCCCCAAAGTGCAAGATGCAGCTTTTCGGGCCAATCACGTCCTCGGGTGGTCATTTTTCGGATGATCCATTTGAGGGTCTTGTTTGCTGCTTCTACGGCGCCGTTTGTTTGTGGCCGGTAGGGAGAAGACTTGTGGCGTGTGATCTTGAATTCGGCCAGCAGTCTGTCGCATTCTCCTTCAAAATGGGAGCCGTTGTCTGATATGACCTCGTTCGGGATGCCGTATCGGCAGATGATGTTTTCCTTGAGGAAATGTGCAACTTTCTTGGAGGTGAGCACCTTGTAGGACTTGGCTTCGACCCATTTTGTGAAGTAGTCGATTGTAAGTACGCTAATCCAATTTGCTCTCTTTTTTAGATGCATTTTAATACGATAAAATTGCATTAAGGGACGTTTTGGTAAATTCCCGTTCTATTCCGAGACTTCCGGAAACATTCCATAAGTTTCTCGCGAAGGAAGTACCTTTTGGTACTTTTCTCGTGCTAAAGGACCTGCTGGGAATAAACCTTTTTGGACCTTTTGGGTAATTATCCCTCAATATTCCAGAAACTGGTTTTGGCGCCAAAAGCAGGTGACACCTTGTGTCACGCGACAAGTCGAGGCTTGGAAAATGATTACAGAAGGTCGTGCGACACACTGTGACCATCAACTGCAGCCTATAAATAAGACCCTACCCCTCTTAGAAAGAGATCCCAACTTCACATACTGTTACTCTGCCAAAATTGGAGCATCACACACACACTAAACACACACCGCTCTCTCTCTCATCCCAATCCACCTCCAATTCCCCCCCAATTCAACCCACTTTCTCCATCACCTCTTAGATCCACCATCAACCAATCCTCTCAAGCTCACCAGGACCAGAAGCAGTTGTTGAAGGATTCTATACCTAACTTGGTATAGAATTCGTGGAATTAATAAGGGTAACACTCTCAATTCCCTTCTCTCTCTCTCTCCTACCTTGCTACTAATTAATTCCATCATTCTATCTTCCTTGGATTCAGTAATCAGACTCCATCCGTCTTGATTACTAAATCCCAGTTGCAATCTCTCTGTTTAACATAGTTGATTTGTGTAATTGGATGCTCTTGGTTTGATTATTGTGGAAATTAGTGTTTAGATCCCAAGGGAGTGTGGATCTATCCATATCCACACTCCCTGGGTTGAATTGTTGTTAATTTGTTCATTCCGAAGTTAATCTGGGTGTATAGTTAGATCCGTGTTGGTTGTTTGTTCTTCTGTGTTCAAGCTGTGAGGTATCTGCATACGGACGTCCTGTGTCACGCGACACATCGTGTTTGGTTGATCCTGTGTCACGCGACACATTCAGCCATGCATGTCATGTGTCACGTGACACTCTATGTCTGTTTGCAGAGACCATTTTCCTCTTGTAATCTGTTATGATCTGTGTATATGGGATGTGGCCTCCCTGATTAAACGGTTCACAAGTTGTAAGTTTCCAAGTTCAAATCAATAAAATACATGTTTACTACATTTGTTCATTATCATTGCTTGCATACGTTTTTGGATTACTTGGATGTTTAGTTAGAAAGACTCGTCCACGGACGAGGCGTGTTGGGTGAACTCTCGGTTCTTCCCAACACGTAACCTGACCCCCGGACCCATTTTCTCTCAAAGGTTTTTCAAAGTGTACCTCTAAAACATGGCGTGGCGACTCCTTTTCTTTTTTCATCATTGGAAAACAAAAATTTCGGGCGAGCGCACATTCAGTGGCGACTCCGATGGGGAAACACTTTTGAAAACCTGTTTTTCAAAGTTGAGAGGGTCAAGCTTTCATTCAATTAAACATCCAACATATCTAGTCTTTGTGTGCATCATTGATGATCTTTTGTGGTACATGTGTTTTATTGCATTAAGAGGCTTGTGAGCCTTTTTGTGTGTCTTTTGTGGCCATCTTGTTGTATTCTGTCTTTGTGCTTTGTCCTTTGTCATGGGAAGGCAGGGGTTGAATTTCAATTGCAGGTTCTGGTTCAGTGACTTGTCTGGTCGTGCGACATCTTTGTTCCCTGTTGTCCTGTGTCACGCGACAGGATTGGTCACTGAACATAATCTCAGATGCTGTTTTAGGGGCAGTCCCTTGAATCAAGTAGCTCAGTTGATTGTTGTACCCCTTTATCCCCTGTGTGAGTGTGTGTGTTTCCTATTTGTTTTTTTTTTCAAAAATAATAAAAAATAATAATAAAAAGTTTTGTTTTTCATAAATAAAAGAACATAGTCATCCGCACACTACACCACATAGATTTAGAACCCTCGGGTGCGATTGACGGCATCACGGACGGTGATAATATTCGCCTACGCTTGAGCGCCTAATGTCAAACCCATCCCCCTAGCGCGTTATAGGTGGCGCCACACTTAAACCTTACCCACGGTTGGTTTTTTGGATATAACGTTTTAATCACATTAAAATGAATTGTTTTTTAAATGTACTATAGGTCCTTATACCTTTCTCAAAGCCTTGCAACTTGTGGGCATGTTGCCAATGCAACATGGTTTCACGTGGGGACATGTCACTCTCGTGGCATGTTCTAACGAGAGATCATGCCGCATTGTCATCGTGCACCGACGAGAGGTCATGCCGGATTTTTCTCTGAAATTCTTCGAGAATACCCGTTATGCTGCCCAAATTTCTCCAGAAATTTAGACCACTCGTCCGTCTCACATCGTGTTAGGTCTTGTTTAGGTATCATCACCTATTATCAATTTCAAATGCAAATCATTTGGTGTGATTTGAATGTTGCGTCCTTAGGTTTCCCCAAGGTGTAGTTTGCGTAAATAAAGGCTTATCCTTTCCCAATTATATTTAGGTTTTAAAACACTGATTTATACTTGAAGATAAATAATTTGTTTGCGTGAGTCCGTCCCACTTTTCAATTCCCTCTCCCGTATTTCCTCAAACCCTTCTCCCTCATCAATCCGCAATTACACTCTGTAGTTGTGACAAGTCGGGTGCGTGCTCCGACCTCCAGTGTTCGTTGGATTCTCGTCTCCGAAGTAATTGCAGTTCTTGCGAAGCTCTCCCCTGTTCAGATATTTGAGATGTCTGGTGCAAAAGATATGCCATCTGCTCAGTCGGGAGTTCCTCTTACTTCGGGTCAGTTGGACATGAATGATTTGTCAGTGGTAGAGTTGCGAGCCGCTCTTGAGGCTTCTATGGTTCGCGAGTGCAAGGCCCAATTGCTCACCCAAATCGCTAAAGCCCGAGAGGAAGAAACGCACGCTAGGTTTGTAGAAGCGATCCGTGTCCGAGGAATCACAATAGTTTGTCATGAAGATGGGTCGTACGAAGAAATCATTAGTGCTAGTAGTGTTGAACATGGGACTGGAAATGTGATGAAAGGGATAAATGGGAATGAGCAAGATAAGATTCCTCCTCCAGCGCTCCAAGTTAGCCCAACTCAAATTCCGGATGGGCAACAGATCCCCAACACTTCTGGATCTTCTAGTCAGTTTGGGTTGCTGAGTCAGTATCAGCAAGATTCCCAAGGATCATGTCATTATGTGAACAGTCAATTCGATCAGAAACGATCACTGCCAATCCATGCTGACCAAGCTCCATTTCAAGGGGTTTTCTTTCAACCATCAACATGTTCACCTTATGGTTTCAACTCATCATCTGCACAAGGACAATACTCAGGGCCAAACCCGTTCATGACCGGTAATCAGATGTCCTTCATTCCAGCCGTGAACCCCATCCAACAAGAGTCACCTGTACCCGAGTCACCTCCAAAAATGGTTCGAATGAGGGAAATAAAATAGTATTGTTTTGATGCGGGAATGCCAATGGAGAAATTCTTCAAGGTTTTGGTAAGCGGAGGATTGATTCAGCCGCTGGTCAATTATAAACCTCCTTATCACAACCCAAAGCTAGATACAAGCAGGTATTGCCAATTCCACTAGTACCCCGCGCATACTACCAGCACATGCATCACGCTTAGGAAAATCATCCAAGGACTCATTGATGAAGGGAAGATCGAAAAGGGCTCCCATGAGGAAAGTGGTGTCTAGAATCGTGGTCAGCTTCCACCTCGCAAGCAGCGAGAATTTGATGACCTTGGAATAACAACTGAAGAAGATTTCAACGGGTTGATGCAAAGAGGAATGATCAAGCCACTTGACAATTACAACCCCGTCAAACCCAATCCGGTTCTGGATAGTAGCAAGTATTGCTACTATCATCAGTATCCCAGCCACGTCACCAATGATTGTACCCCTCTGAAGGTGCTCATTCAGAAGCTCGTCGATGAAGGCAGGATTGAGAAAGCTCCTCCCAAGGTGGTCAATAATCCTCTTCCGCAATTCCAAGGATTCCCCATGTGAAGAAATCAGTCAGTCAATCATCGTAGGGTCTAGTTTGTTTTTATTTTGATAGCGAGTGTTTCTTTTATGATTTGAATCTACTATGTCCATGTTATGATGTCTTTTATTTCAATAATAAAATATTTGTTTCTATTCTTGCTAGACTCGAGATATAACTTACACACCTTCATTACGCTTAATTGAAATGGTTTTATTCTACATGATCACTTGTGCTGCTCAATTACTAATCCTATGAAATGACTAATGTTTAAATTAATCGGAGTAAGAAAATTGACTGATATCATTCCCAAATTGGGGCTTACCAACTCCCCATCTTGCACCTCATATGCTCACATCTCTTTTATCGCATTCATCATTCCGTCGCTCAGTGAATTTGCATGAAGTAAGCTTAAGCAAGAAATGAAGGCTCAATCTCGTTCGGATCATCCGCTAGGGACTGCAGCTGAAACCTTTCACCCCTAGGGAAACCATCGCCTCACCCTCACTAAACAATACGCTTTCATTTCAAGATCGGCATGTTTTGAAACCCGTCTAGCCATCTCCAGAAGAAGAGGGACTATCCTTGAGACTCCTATGATTCAGAAGAAGATTGACCGTCCCCCAGTTCAAAGAACGGTAGAATGCAATGATCCATCCTGGGGACTAGCTGAAACTCTCTCTCAAAAACAAAATTGGAAAGAGAGAAGAATAAAAGAAAACGAAAGAAAAAAAAAAAGAAAAACAAGGAAATAAAAAAAAAGAAAGCTTAGTCCCCGGTGATTCTCTCAAAAGCAAAAGCCAAAGGACCGAGTGGTTACTCAAAAAGGGAGTCTCAAAGAAAATTAAAGACAGCGTAGATGTCCCTCACCTTTACCTAAACCAATCCTAAGCCGTCCTCTCGATTTTAGAGGATATTCCCATTACCATTACCCTTACCCTTGGCAAAGCCAATTTGGACCTCTCACACTTAGAGGCAATCAATTCCCTCACTTTAGGAATCCTAAACACATCCCCAGAAAGCCAACCTCTCATCTTTAGAGGTCCAGACAGTAAAAGGCCCGGCCGACCTCTCATCCTAAGAGGTCATGATATTCCAAAATCACCCAAAGGCCGATCGAAACCCTGAAACCCAGTAGCAATTCCTACCGGATAGTAGTTTCACTCTAACATCTTCAAGAGGCAAATCAAATAAACTCTTTGTTGCTTGCTTAAACTGGAGCCAAATCCATCCCGGCTCGAAGGATCATCAATCGAAGATCGTGCAAATTCCACTCGTTCATTCGACGTTTCATGTGAGCATGTTCCATTTCTCCTCCGCAAAACACCTCCCATGAATGTCCCACTAGGGCTTCGCATTAGTATCCTTCATCGACGCTCCAAAGAAACTTGTGCGTCAACTCTCCAAAGCTCAAAAAATCTGGTCCCCTCAAGGACCATCCTCATACAAAGATCCACTTTCCATCGTTCGGAGTTTGATTCTCGATATCAGTTGGTTTTCTCCTCGGGATTAATTGAAATATTTGTTCATATCAGGATTGGTGATTGAATAACCCGAATATCAATAAAGGGTTTTAAGCAGCTTTGTGATCATCACGAATAAGACAAGTTTTCAAGTGTCTCGATAAGTCTTCTCTTTCTACATCATAGGAAGATAGAGCCAAACACTATATTTTTGTCAAGCAGGGGCTTCCATACACTTTACACACCTTGTGATGCTTATACTCTCCCAAAAGAGTCAAACCCAAAAGCGAGAGTGTCATACACAAGTTCGGGAGCCATTCCCACCTTTCGTAAAATGTGCCCCTGCACGTAAACATTTTCGAGTCTTGTCCATCGACTGATTGACTGAAGTTTGCAAAAAATCTCCTCCTTGGTTACATGATGTGTTGTCTGCAATGAGTCTACGTGTCAAACTGGGGCTTGGTCAAAGAAGAAGAATTATGTGTGCATTTGTGCAGTTCTCGGGGCTGGCTTTATAATCTCGATCCTTGGGAATGGATTTGTTACTTAAGGCCTACTTCATGATGGGGCTGCTGAATTTCTTGCCCTAAGAAAAAGGGAGAAGTCTTGAGGTAATGTGGAAGCTTGGTTTGGAAGACCTGTCAGTATGACTTATTTTGTCACGCGACAAAACGTGCACTTGCTATCCTGAGTCGTGCGACACCATGAGCCCAACACCAGACATCAGCAAGCTGCAATCTGTTATGCACCAGGGCACGCCCTGACTTGTTCAAGAGCTGCAATTATCAACAATCCTACAATAAACCTGGGAGAGGGGTTCATTCAACTCGTATACACATTCACCATTCACATACAAGCCATATACGCATTCCACAATCCAAACCATACACATCAAATACCATAACCATTCAACTCCATTCATTCCCATCTTCCCAAGATTGGACTCGTGCAAACAACAAAGATAACATAAGCTAATAATAATGTACTAAGTCTAGAAGTGAAAAGCAAATAAGTTTATAAAAAAAGAGAAAGAGGAGTGTTTGTCTGTTTCCTTAAAAGGGGTACAATAAACAAAAAAGAGTTGTGATTTGATCCAAGAGGCTACTCCGAGCCATCACCCTCCGAAGCGTCATCACCGCCATCATCAGAATCAAAATCGTCATCATCAGAACCCTCGCTATCCTCCCTATCTGCATCATCCTCCTCAGCCTGAGCAGGATCCGGATCAACAACATGGCCTCGGTAAATAATGGGATCATCACGAAAAAAAATCATCAACATCGGGGATGACATGGGTCTCAATCTCGTGGGGATCTCCAGAAGCATCACTCTCATACTCTGAACTAGGAGGACTGGGGGACGACGTGAAGCGTTCTGGGTCCTGGGTTTATGCGGATCGCTCGTAGCCGTGTCAGTCCGAGCCCTCTTCCTATCGGGCAAACTGGGTGTAGAATCATCATCATCTGAGCTCCGAGCCAGGCACCGCTCCCTCCAGTAATGAGCACTCCTCTCCAGCTGCTCGATCATATCCAGGGATCCAGTGTAGTATCGAGCTAAGCTCCAATAAATATCAGCCGAGACCTGGTACAACCAAACAAAGGAAGAATCAGGGAGCTAATCATGACAAAGGGCAAAAGATATAAGCAGTTCAAACAGCAAAGAAAGGGAAGATAGTACTTACAGATCGGGTACCCTCCGAAAGCCGAAAATGAGGACGGATCCTACTAACAACAAGAGGAGCCCATCTCAGGTAGTCCCCATCCTGGAAATCAACAAACACAGGAGGTAAAGGCGCATCTGCCACAAATCCAGTAGAAGGGCCTGCACCCTGAGCATCACGCCTCGGTCCCACCTGCGGTGACCTCAATCTCGTCTCCACATAAGCTCCATAATCTCCCTCACAGTATGGTTGAATGCAGCCTCCCCCTGGATCAAAGCAACCATATCATCTAGTTTCCGAGGAAACCAAATATCCGCCGGAGGATCAATTGGGACCCGTGCAACACTACCTGGACCATGTTGTCTGCAGACTCTCTCTCCTAAGTACAAAGCATCACCAGACAGGCCTACAAGAAGCTTGTGGCACTCGGTAAAGTGCACAGCATGTCCTAAATCGAGCTCATCATATCGGCCGGCCTAAGGGAACATATTCAGGCTCCCGGGAGTCCCTCGCAAACAAATCATAGTATCAGGGTAAGAGGCTGTCACCCGTCTTCTGGTATCAGCTGTCCGGACCTTCTGTCGCGCGTCCTTCACCCAACGTCTCAGGGCAGGGAACAAAGTAGCTGGATACTCATCCTGGACCCGCCAAGCATAGCAACTAAAGACCTCATAGGCCCAAGCCTGAAAGAGAAAAGTCAAAGCAAGTAAAGATGGCAGTAATGAATAACAGAAATTGGCATGTCAAAGAAATAGTCAAGAAGGGAAGTACCTCAAAAGCCAAATGAAAGCAGTTGAAGGTCTTCGCCTCCCTCCTGCTGATATCGTCCAAGGCCAGGTACATCTCAGCAAGTCCTGCCTCTCCCCAAGATAAAGTCCCAACAGCGTTCCAATCCCTCAGAAGCTCCAACAGTGAAACCAGAGCAGAAGATGTGCCGTTGATGAAAAGCATATCAGAGAAACCAACCCACACAAATGCTCTAGCCAACCTCTCGGCCCTCAGACGGCCCTCCTCAAAATCATCCAAATCAACCGGATAATCCCTACTCTGCACAACAATGTGACCATGAAGCTCCCCTAGCTCATACCCGTTCCCCTTCTTATCCTGGGGAACAAAGCCGATCAGCTCCATGAAATATGCCTCAGTGAGGGGCTAAGGGTCATCCGCAGGTGCAGGCTCCTCAAGGTATAAAGGCTCAGCAGTAAACGGTAGACCGGTGATAACAGCGAAATCATAAGGCGTAACCGTCGCCTCACCCCAGAAAAGTGAAAGGAGTGGGTAGTCTCCCACCAGAACACCCTGAAGGCCTTCATCAACTCGATACTCCGCTGAGTATCCCCGATAGCTCTCGCCATCTCGAAAAACTGTCCAAGCCTGGCAGCATAGACCATGCCCTTTGGCGACTGAGCCACCTCCTGGCTACCAGGCAAGCTGTCCCACAGCCTACCAATGACCTCCGGTGAGCCTCGGGTGCGCAATCCCTGCAGGTAAACACAACACAGGTATGAATATCTCAAGTTTTTCCCAAAGAAGCATGTCAATCAATTGTTCCTAATTAAAATTTTGTACTTCCATTTTCCCAAGTAAAATTAGAGTTGAAACATTTAACATGCATCCATAATTTCTCATAGCTCAGATCCATGCAGCAAATTCATGATTTCGCAGGTAAAATTCGAACCTTTTGACACAAAACCCAATTTTCAATGCAATGAAGGGCAAGAGTTACAGAAATACCGTATTCTTCTTCTCAGGCGCAGACGTATGTTCTTGGAGTTGATGATAGAATTCTCCCCTCACAGGTGAAGGGATGAATGGCCTCTGATTCCGCTGAACACTCTTCCTGTGAGCGGCCAACACAGCTTGTTGAGGTCCCTTCTTCGTGGGACGTGACCTAGGAGGCATTGTTGCAAGCTAAAACCGAATCAACACCCTTGATTTGCTTGATTTCCCTTGAGTTCGTACGTATCACTTAGGTTTTCTCTCAAAAACCACTCGTCTCCCTCTAAACTGTATTTTCAAAATGGCGATTGTTCAGCGTTATATGGGTCTGTCCATGTGCTTTATTACGTCGTGCGACACAATGTGTCCCTTTGGCCAAATTTTCCAAAAATACCCCTGTGCCTTGCTATTTTGCGCTTTAACCCCTGAGGCATGTTTCGCAGTTTCCCCCATAGGTACAATGATCAACTGAGCACTATCAAATTTCAAGGACTGCCCCTCAAAGCCAAAACCGAGACAAGGATTCCACATCTGTTAGTCTCCCCAGCAACGATAGCATCGGACCCCCCGACAACCACACCTATCCCTAGCAGAATCAATAGTAGCGTGAGTCCCTCGACAGCTACTCCTCACCAACACCCCGTGGTATGAGTCCCTCCGGCATCCACATCCGCCATCCGCAGTAGCATGAGTCCCTCCGGCAGCTAATCGCCACCATCAGTTGCAGCATGAGTCCCTTCGCCAGCTACAACCTTGCACCATCAGGAGTAGCATGAGACCCTCCGGCAGCTACTCGCCACCATCAGTTGCAACATGAGTCCCTCCGGCAGCTACAACCTTGCACCATCAGCAGTAGCATGAGACTCTCCGGCAGCTACTCGCCACCATCAGTTGCAGCATGAGTCCCTCCGACAGCTACAACCTTGCACCTTCAGGAGTAGCATGAGACCCTCCGGCAGCTACTCGCCACCATTAGTTGCGGCATGAGTCCCTCCGACAGCTACAACTTTTCACCATCTGCGGTAGCATCATTCCCTCCGGCAGCTACAGGTAAGCACAACAAAGGTATGAAAGCACATCTCTACCCTTTCTTGCTTCTTGACAGTTTTGCATTCCGAACTACGATTTGGCATGATTCCCTCCAAGGGATACGTAGGAATCCTTTCTCCAAAGGTCCAGCCATCCAATCTCCCAGATCATTGTCCATGCCATCCACCTTATCCCCTGCCGCTCATTGGGATTGGGTCTTATTTTATCGACAACCTCACTTGTTCCATAAGTGACATTGTCGAGGGGCTCTGTAAGCACGCCAATCCAATTCGCTCCCTTTTTTAGATGCATTTTAATACAATAAAATTGCATTAAGGGACATTTTGGTAAATTCTCGGTCTATTTCGAGACTTTCGGAAACATTCCATAAGTTTCTCGCGAAGGAAGTACCTTTTGGTACTTTGCTCGTGCTAAAGGACCTGCTGGGAATAAACCTTTTTGGACCTTTTGGGTATTTATCCCTGAATATTCCAGAAACTGGTTTTTGGCGCCAAAAGCAGTTGGTGACACCTTGTGTCACGCGACAAGTCGAGGCTTGGAAAATGGTTACAGAAGGTCGTGCGACACACTGTGACCATCAACTGCAGCCTATAAATAAGACCCTACCCCTCTTAGAAAGAGATCCCAACTTCACATATTGTTACTCTGCCAAAATTGGAGCGTAACACACACCTCTCTCTCTCTCTCTCTCTCTCATCCCAATCCACCTCTAATTCCCCCCAATTCAACCCACTTCCTCCATCACCTCTTAGATCCACCATCAACCAATCCTCTCAAGCTCACCAGGACCAGAAGCAGTTGTTGAAGGATTCTATACCTAACTTGGTATAGAATTCATGGAATCAACAAGGGTAACACTCTCAATTCCCTTCTCTCTCTCTCTCTCTCTCCTACCTTGCTACTTTGTTAATTCCATCATTCTATCTTCCTTGGATTCAGTAATCAGACTCCATCCGTCTTGATTACTGAATCCCAATCGCAATCTCTCTGTTTAACATAGTTGATTTGTGTAATTGGATGCTCTTGGTTTGATTATTGTGGAAATTGGTGTTTAGATCCCAAGGGAGTGTGGATCTATCCATATCCACACTCCCTGGTGTAGAAACCCCATTCTGAACACTTCGGATCAAATTTATACCACTCTAAGTCTCGCTTTGAGTCAAGAAGTAGAAATCCACCATTTTGTCATGTTTCGTTTAGTTTTGACTAACCACCGTTAGTTTGGGACTAAACTGCATACGAGATAACGGGGAAAGGACAGAACTGTCCACAGACCACAATATCCCACGCGGAATGGTATGTCTCGCGCGAGATATTGTCATTTTACAGCATGCAGATGACAGTTTCCTCGTCAATTTCAACCTCTTTTCGGGATAAAACTTTATCCATCCGGCAAACCAATGATTTTGGAGTCTGGAACCATCCTAGGAGTGTTTTATCTCTCGACCTCTACCTTCCCAACACCTATAAATACTTGGTGACTTCCAAGGTTCAGAGGATGACGATTCCCACACATTTTACTGGTTTCTCTCCTTGAAAGATTCCTGTGAAATCACCCCTAAAATCACCTCAAAGTTTTTGGTCAACCTTGTTGATAAACAAGCATCAAGATCCGAGTCAAGGACCGAGGCAAAGCTCTGTCCGTGTCAAGATTCGATTCTAAACTTGAGTCGAAACTCTGCCCGAATCACCTCACGCAAGGTAACCCTTAAATCCCTTTATAATTGATTATTAGAGTGGTATAAATCCATAGAATCTAGGATCGGCCTAGAGCCTCCCTAAATCATGGGGATGGTCTCGAAGCAATCGATCATACATTCCGTTTAACCCCGTTAAATGGATTTTTATTTATTTTTATTTGAAATCCTCTTATTTTTCGAAAACCTCTCTTTTCTTTAGCAAGATCAATCTCCGGATTAGGTGGAATGGGTGCTCCTTGACCTTCCCATTTCATAACCTAAGCCCCGAACCCAAATCTCTTTCAAAAAATGGTTTTTCTATGTTTTCCAAATGAATAATATAGGTGGCGACTCAAAAAATCCTTCACAACGCTTACAGTGGCGACTCCGCTGGGGACATTAAATTAAGAGGCTTAAACTTGCGTCAAAATTAAAAGAGTGGTTTTCAAAAAAAATTAATTAAAATCGTTTTTCTGTTCTCAGATCAGGCATATCTCGCACGAGATATCCTATCTCGCGCGAGATATCTCTTCAACAATCTGTTGTTTTTTGGTTTTTCTTGTTCATCTCATAGTCCAAGACGAGAGTCGAACACGCAAGGGAGATCCCAGAATTCATTATCTGCAGAGTTGTGAATGTGTGCCCAAAATTTTTTTTGTTTAATTTTTGGAAATTCACGCGAGTTTGAAGACATCCGGTTTAATTTGAAAAACGGAGTCGCCACGCCATTTTGATTACCTCAAAACTTTGAAAAAAAGGTTTTATGGGTTCGGAGGTTAAGTTACCCCTTGGGAAGAACGGATCGTCGTTCACCCAAGGTGCCTTGCCGGAGCAAGTCTCCCAAGATTCCATTAATCGTGCTTGCTTGCATGCTTTCTTGTGTGCATGTGTTTGAAAATAAAAGGGAATGTCCCAAGTCGTCTTCCGGACGTACAAACCATTTGTTGGTTGTCGCTCGGGATTTCTTGAATTTTATGTATTCGGGATTATGATCCCATCCTCATCTTGGACTTGTGATCATCGCATTTTTGGACCTTGGGACTTGCGTGATCGAGAGAATGACTCCCTTTATAGTCAAAAATGAGGTTCTTTAGAAAAGGAGGGTCCTTAGCCCATCAATCCTACACTTTAAGAAGGTCGAGCTCATATAGATGCTTCATACTCATCTTAAGTGATAATCGAAGATATAGGGTTCAAGGTTGTCCCTTTCTAAAGAAATTATGAAACCTTTATGAAAGGAACGATGTAAAGATAGGATCTTTTACACCGGTCCATTCCGAGGTTGCTAATGGGGACATGGGGGGAATGCATGTAAAAATGACATTTTTAATGAAAAGATGACATTTTTGGGTTGCGAAGGATGCATTTGAGTTAAAGAACTGATCTTTATTTGCAAATGATGCATAAAGACATGATTTTTATTTATGCAAATGATGCATTTTTGTCATAAAGATTGGATTTTTATATGCAAATGATGCATGAAGATGATGTTTTTATGTAAAAAATGGGGGTTTTAGGTGCAAAGGATGCACCTTAGATTCAAAAGATTACATTTTTAATGGCAAAGGATGCCTAATGCATGTAAAGGGGGAAAGGGGGTATAAAGATATGATCTTTAATCTACCAAGTCCCAAGCAAGATAATAGCTATGTATGAAATGCAATGAGCAATTATAATCACATAGGGCAATTAGGATGCAAGGTTAGGGTGTGCGAGGTTACCAATGGCTTCCTCTTCTTCTTTGGACGGAGCTAGGAGGAGGACTTGATCTTGGGATCTTCAAGGAGGAGGGAGGTAGCTTCTTGGCCTTCTTCTTCGCCTTCTTGGACTTCCAGCAGCTCTTGGGAGGATTTTCTTCGTATTATGAGAGTATTATGCTTTTTTGTTGATGATTAAAATGGGTAGAGGAGGGCTCTATTTATAGGCAGTCTGGATAAGGCTAATGAAGCCGTGCGGCCAGAGACCTTGAGCTAATGCAGCCGTGCGGCATTATCCCTTGTGACTCAGCATTTCTAGAAACATGCAAGGTGGCAAATTCTAGAACTTTCCTCCCAATTAAGAGAAACGTGTTTCTTAATTGGGAAGCTTCCCTTTCAGTCCCTAATTAATTTGGAACAGTTCCGGAATATTTCCGGAACACTAGGAAGGTCCGGGGGATTACCGGGAAACTTACCGAAATTATTGGAAAATTTAACCGGAAGGCATGAGCCAGATTTGGGTACTTACAGAAGCCCCTCGGCAACGTCACTTGCAAGGCGAGTGGGGTTGTCGATAGAAAAGGATCCGATCTGGCGAATGCCGAGACGGATTGAGAGACCGAGGTGGTCAAGTGGTCAACCTCGGAAGGCTACCTACGTATCCCGAGTGGGAATCAAGCGTGACGTAGTTCGGAAAAGATCCATTTGGGGAATGGGGTGTCTTATGTGACGAGTTGGCTGAACCTAAGGTAGGCTACCTACGTATCCCGAGTGGGAATCAAGCCAGGCCGTAGTTCGGAAAAGTTCCGCTGAGGAATGGAGAAGAGAAACTGGTCTCTTGCTGGGGAAGTAGAAAAGAAAATGACCTAAGAGGTCAAGCAATTGATCCTACTGGGGATATGCTAGAAGTGACCAATGTGGTCAGACATCTAGATATCTATGAGGGGTTACTTTATCATTGATGAGTGACAAAGAAACAGGGTGACCAAAGGAGCAGTGCGGATTCATTTGGACCTTTTATGAAAGGCTACCTACGTATCCCGGAGGAATCAAGCCTTGATCGTAGTTCAAGCATCACTAGATAGTTAGGAACGATGTCTAGGATCCTTGAGAGTTTGACAATTAATGGAGGCTGTCACCTGGTTGACAATTAATGGAGGTTGTCACCTGGTTGACAATTAATGGAGGTTGTCACCTGAAGAAACTAGAGCTTACGTCACTATCGAGGAGATAGAGGTAGCTAAATTTGAGAGAACTTAAGCATACTTCACTATTCATGATAGAGGTAGCTTAAGTTAGAAGAACTTGAGCGTACATCACTATCTGGGATAGAGGTAGCTTAATTTAGGATAACTTGAGCGTACGTCACTATTCGGGATAGAGGTAGCTTAAGTTTAGAGAACTTAGCATACGTCACTATCCGGGATAGAGGTAGCTTAAGTTTAGAGAACTTAGCATACGTCACTATCCGGGATAGAGGTAGCTTAAGTTTAGAGAACTTAGCATACATCACTATCCGGGATGGAGGTAGCTTAAGTTTAGAGAACTTGACAATTCGGAGGTTGTCACCTAGCGTTATCCCGTTATAACGGAATTAACGGAGGCGACTGGGAAGAAAGCTTAATTGCTTAGGAGATAAAGGACATCTTCTGAAAAGGGTGTTATCTTAGTTAAAGGATAACGGGAATTGTAGGCCCAAGTGGAAAGTCCAGGGGCAAAATTGTAATTTCGCCGTAGCGAATGAGGCCGCCCGGCATGAGATGGGGAAAAAGAAGACGTACGGCTAGAAGTCTGTTTTTTCCAGATTATTTAAAACAGATTTGAACGGGCAATTGGACATTACTGCCGCCCATTCCAGCCGAGGAAGAGAGAGAGAGGAGAGAAATTTTGAAAACCTTTCAATTCCCTTGCTCCCTTTGATCAAGAATGAATCCGGAGGGCAATCCTATACCAAGGCAAGCAAGAAGAAACATCTCCGCGGCCGCTCAAAGGAGGAGGAAGGAGCTCGTTCGAACGGAGAGAAAGTATGACTTTCTTACGCCTCCATCGGAGCTCTATCCGGGGAGAAGAGAGCACAAATCGACGAACCCGCGACCGGTTGGGGTAAGCGTTCTTATTTGGCTCGATTCCGTCGATTTTAATTGAACTTTGATTGATTTAGGGCTTGACCCGAATTTTAGGAATTTTCTAGGATTTTCCTAGGATTTTTTGAATGATTTTGAGACATTGATGATTAACCTATGAGGCTAAGAACATGCATGTGCAATTTATTTGATAAAAATAATGAGAATGACCCACTTTTTTCTCGAAAATAAAGTAAGAATGATAATTGTCTAAAGTGAGACGGAGTTCTTGCATGTGCTAGAACTAGGTCAAAATTTTGATTATCAATGAGAAAACAAGATTTTGGAAGATGAAAAGGATTCATGCATGCCACTTTTTGAAAGAATAATGCTTATGTGCAAAGAATTTGTGAAAATTGTGATTTTGTGCTTTAGGAAAGCAATGGGACTTGACATGATGTGTTTCAAGTGATGAAAGACGTGTTTTCTATGCAAAGAATGCTAGAAAATTTTTGTGAATGCTTTTCTTTTGAAAATATGTGCAATTTTTTGAATATATGCATGCCTTTGAAAATGATTAAGGACTGACGCATTTCTTTGCTGTGCTTGTCTACAGGAGAACAAGTCCAGAGGGCCATCTGAGATAGCAGTCAGGCTTTGGGAAAGGATGCCTGATTTCGAGAAGAATGGGGTGAATCCCAAGCAGCTGGTGCGGGCTACCGGCCTAGATCTTTTCATTGAGGCTATCGGCAGGGGGATCCACATCACCTCTAAGAGCAAGGGCTTGGTCCAAGCCCTATCTGAGTTTTGGTGGGATAGCACTCATAGCTTCCATCCGAGCCGGGGGAGAGCCGACAAGGACTCCCGCTGATTTCATGGCTATCACCGGGTCTACGCTCACCGGGAGGCCCGTGACTTGGAGGGACCACATCACACTGAGGAGTTCCGAGCTTTGGTCGGGTTTGAGCCGATTCCCAAGGGGCTAGGGATGGAGACACGGAATGTCGAGGTGGCGCCCGTAACCGCATACGGGACTTTGCCGTTAGCGATGTGCGATCGCCTGCCACTCGGCTAGGAGCCTTCGTGTGGTTGATGCCGCCGGTCACCATCTTTGCTAATTCTCGGGACTCCGGGCCATGACTAGCCTCCTCGACTCTCTCGGAGGATGTAGATGGGATAGGGACGGTCTCTTGGGGAGAGGCCGGATTGGCGGAGCTCTACTTCTCTTTGGATATGTATAGCCGGAATAAAGCTGCCTCCATGGACTGCTTTTCCTTTGCTCTCGAGGTAGTCCCTCTTTCTTTTCTCTTTCTTTTCCTGTCTTGAGACTTTTATGAGAGAAAAATGACCCTTTTTGATGTTTTGAACAGGTCTGGTTCTGTGAGGTGATCAGGTTCTTTCCTTGGAACCAACAGAGCGATATCACCATCTTCCCTGCTATGGTTCGCTGGAGGGGAGATGCGAGAGATAAGTTCACGGGAAAGACCCGGATCACTTTTGATTATAAGATGGTGAAGCCGGTCATCAACAGGGATGGGCACGATGGAGTGGACTTCTACCCTTGGGGCAGGTATCCGGAGATCTTGCTAGGAGATGCCATTGAGGCGACGAGGCAAAGGAGATGGCTTACTGGGCTGACATGTGATGTCATATATTTGGGGGACCGTTTCTCGAGGCAGCATGGCCATGTCCCTCCCTTGGACGCCATTACTCCCCATGATCCTCCAGCACGGATGCTACAGCCCAGGGATTGGCAGGCAGATGAGATAGCTAGGTACCAGGCAGGCGTGGCCGCCGAAGAGTACTTTGACATGGATACCCCCTACGCTGTGTTTGTGGAGCAGCCGCCGAGGACGACACGTAAGCCGATGAAGCCGGCGATCACTCGTGGATATGGGGAGGATGAGCCTACCGACCCGCCGATCCCTCCCGCGCACTCCGTCCTTATGTGGTCCATGGAGTTCCGAGGAGGATGAGGATTCTGTCCCCAAGACTAGGGAGCCTTAGTATACCCCGCCGCCTCGACAAAGACTGTAAGTATACTTTTAGGCTCTTTCCCTTTTTCGCCTTTCTTTGCTTTTTGTAATTCGAGATTTTCCGAGATTTTTCGAGATTTTTCGAGATTTTTTTCTCTTTTTTCTCAAAGTTCCAGCTCGCACCTATGACGCATTGGTCGTGCAATGTGGCCGGAAAGACATGTGCCTGGCCCCATGAGGAAGCCGGCCCGCGCTTCAAAGGCGTAAATGACACACAGGAGCCCTGGGCGCAAGAGAAGGCATGTCGGGCGCAGCGTCTACCTCATCGGCCTCGGAGTACTCTTCCAAAGGCCATGCCTCGGGGCGGGGACCCAATGCCGACATTCCGGAGCAAATGGGCCGAGTATGGGCACGATAATGTCCATTTGTCTGACGTGAGCGACCAGGAGGACTTGATGAGGGAGGCTAGCGTCTATGAGCTAAGTAGTGACGAAGAAGAGGAAGAATCGGAGGCCTAGGAGGTCTCTAGAGTGGATTTAGGAACAAAACAAACAATGAACACATTTGATGCACATTTTTTTTTATTTTTTTCTTTATTTGGGCGCCGATGGGGCGAAGACATTATATTAATGCTTTATTTACTTTTCTAATTCATGCTTTTTAAATTTGCATATTATCTGAGCCTTGGGGCAGTTTTTTGCTTGGAATTGGGGCTGAAACTGGGCCAAAATGATATATAATGATATATAAATGCTTGAATGGCTTCTGGACATGTTTTTGCACAGGTCTTGGTTGAGAAAGTGGGGTGAAAACTCCCTTGGGCAGCAACTTTGGTTGCTGCAGATTTTTTTCTGCAGATGGCAAATGAGGCCGTGCGGTTTGGTCCTGAGAGCAAATGAAGCCGTGCGGCTCACAGTTCTGTCTAAACTGGTTATTTTCTGAATAAAAGCAAGGCTTGGCCATTTCATTTCATTCTCAGCTTAGACTTGTCCCAATTGTTTTCAGAGCACATTTCAGACTTAAAGACACCATCTTTGGTCATTTTGCGATGGAGAAGCCCGTCAGATTGCAAAGGGGGAAGCGAGACCGTTTTCTGTCCGATCTTCAATCTTTGGCGAAGCACAACTTTCAATCTCACAAGGGGCTGCTTGATTCTTCCTTCAAGATCAAGTCTTTATGGCATTTGAGGGATCTCCCGCCCGATTGGGACCTTTTGAGAGCAAAGAAAGCAAAGTTTTGGGACGTCCGGAGACACGTTTACTGCTTTTCTTACAACGAGATTGTCCCAACGCATGAAGACTTCCGAGCCTTGATTGGGGGTCCCAAAATTGAGGCTATATCTATTCCGCTGGTCGGAGACGTGCCGGTGGCGGCAAAGCTTGCATCTTTTATGCAGATTTCTCTCGGGAGAGGCCGAGGATGATGATAGCCCCTGACAGATTGACCTTTCGATATCCCGGCAGTTTGGGGTCTCCGGCTATGGCTGCGACCACGGTGGCTATGGATGCCTTCATTCTTTGAATATTTTCTGCTTTGTTCACCGCCGAGTCCGTGGGGACATGGCATGGTGGTCTCTTGGACATGGTCGAGATCGCAGTGGCTGGGAAGGACATTGTCCCACCGGTTTTGGGTGAGACATTTCATGGCATTGACAGGATGGCTAGGGAAGACCATTTCATGAGGTTCGGGAGTCTACCGTGCGACTTTGTGGCCGCAGGAGAGGCTCGGGGCTTTGCTGTGGGCTTTGCCGACTCGGTGCCCTTGGGTGATTTCTCGGAGAGGTGCACCGAGGCAACAGGACTAGGATAGCCGGGAGCCGACGATGGCTAGGCTATCCACTTCGGACATCCGTTGGTGGATATCTCACTGGAGATTGCGCATCAAGAGGATATTTCAGAGTCTTATCTTTGTGAGGGTTCCGTGGTTCTGGCTGGTCGTCCTTCTACATTCCCTGCTTGGTATCCAGGCAGTTTGGGGCATTACAGGAGCCATTGAGCGATTGGGAGGACATCCGGACCATGGAGGTGATGCCATTGGATATGAGAGATCCAGCCAGCTTCTCATTCTTCTCGAGGGCTTGGACATACACTGCTTTCCCACCTGTGGGCTATCTTCGGGAGCGGGAAGAGCACCATCTTGACCACTGTCTACTTGGGATCGGCAATACGAGAGGGAAATGGGAGCGACTCAGTTATTATGGGGGAGAGACGTCGGCTTTATTGGGGCCGACCGTGACTCGAGTAGGACTACGAGGGAGACCGAGGCTAAGGCGAGTCGCCATAACCAAATGGGTGACTCCGATCGTAGATATGGAGGCTCGATACAAGAGATTGTCCAAGGTCGCTCCTTCGACCGAGGCTCGAAGGAGGAAGTGCGGACTCGTGCTCGTGCAGAGAGGGCACTTATTGACACGGGTTTGGTGGAGGCTCCGGTGAGGATATCGGAGATCGGGATGAGGGATACCGACCTTATAGAGAAGAAGAGAAAGAAAACTCGACGGGGTCGAGGTAAAGGGAAGAAGACCAAAGAAGACTCAAATAATGACGACCGACGCATCTTTTCTTAGGATTCCCTTATTGCCATTTTGCAAACACATTAGTTTATTTAGGCATTTTTTTGTATTTTAGATCTTTGTAGCAAAGTTAGCGAGAGTCAAGAGTAGTCCGTGCTTGAACTCATCAAGAAATTTTTAACTTGTAATGAACAAGAAATATTATCTTAGAAATTAATCAAGACACATTTCATGGAAATTCAAATGTCTTATTGATTGGGACCCGTTTTATGAACACTGAAATACCCTTCATTTTTTTTTTTAGGACGCACTTCATGGAAGCTTCGATTGCCCTTTTTTATTGTTTAGACCGAACCATATATGGCCGCCTACGTTCCACTTTTACAAGAAAGACTAAGGGGCTCAGGTCTTCGTAGTTCATTACGGTGAACTATATTTTTTTATGTGCAAACCCTTTCGTCTTTTGCCTAGATCGCCCTTTTTGGGGTTTTCGTTTAGGCCCAGGGCATTACTCTTTTGCACTTAAGATTTTTCTTTTTTTTTTTTTATGTGCAACCCTGTCTTTTGCCTAGACCGCCCTTTTGGGGTTTTCACTTAGCCGGGTATTACTCTTTTTGCACTAAGATTTTTTTTTTTTTTTTTTTTTTTATTTAGACATAGTATCTTTTGAGCTTATCACCGTTGACCGGGTGGACAAAGGGATTGCCGTCTGTGTCCGCAAGCTTCATGGCTCCTCCCGATAGTATCTTCGCACCACATAAGGGCCGATCCAAACGGGTTCCCATTTTCCTGTGGGGTTGTCTCGGTAGGGGGCTTCACTTTCAACACTAAGTCACCCTCTTTGATGTCTCCGGCCTTAACCTTTTGTCAAACGCCCGGCCATCCGCCTCCGGTAGGCTCGGGTGTGCTCCATGGCTTTTAGCCTTCTCTCATCAAGCAAGGCCAACTCATCATGCCGCCGCGCAACCATTCTACTTCATTGACACCGTTTTCCATGGAGGACCCTTAATGACGGGATTTCCAACTCCACCGGTAACACCGCTTCCATCCCGTAGGTTAGGCAAAAGGAGTTTCTCCCCGTAGCCGTTCCGACAGACGTTCTATGAGCCCCAGAGTGCCAAGTGCGGCTTTTCGGGCCAATCACGACCACGGGTGGCCATTTTCCGGATGATCCGTTCGAGCGTCTTATTAGCAGCTTCCACGGCTCCATTAGTCCGAGGTCCGTACGGAGACGACTTGTGGCGAGTGATTCTCGAATTCTCGACAAAGAACCTATCGCAGCCCCTTCAAAGTGTGACCCATTATCGGAAATGATCTCGTTAGGCACCCCATATCTGCACATTATGTTTTCTTTGATGAATTGGGCCACTTTCTTGGAAGTGAGGACCTTATAGGACTTGGCCTCTACCCACTTGGGTGAAGTAGTCGATGGCTACTAGCACAAATTCATGCCCATTGCTTCTACTTAGGGGGCTATTTTCCCTATCACGTCAATACCCCAAGTTGCAAATGGCCAAGGAGTCGTCATGCAAGACAGGTCATGAGGCGGGAGATGGTTGAGGTTGGCAAACCGCCGGCACTTGTCACATGTTCGGACATGCCGGACACACCGTGCTTCCATGGAAATCCAAGAGTAACCCATTCCGAGGATCACTTGCACGTGGCTCGGGCATTCATATGAGGACCGCAGGGACCATTGTGGACTTCGGTCATCAACTCTTTGGCCCTTTCTTGAGTGACGCACAAGAGGAGTGGTCCTTGGTACCGCTTCTTGTATAGGTTGCCTCCTAGAATGACATAATGGGAGGCCAACCTTTTCAAGGCTTGCAAGCTCTTGGCTCGACACCTTCTTTCGGTCTACCTTCTTCGTCTTTTGAAAGCCGACTCTCCATCTTTGAGGAACCGGTAAATTTGATTGTACTGGGTTCCTTTATAGGCTCGGTCCTGTGTCTACTTCACAACAAAAGGCTGGGGCTTCTCTTCTACCCACTTTGAAGGGTTTTATGGCTTTTCCCTCGGGGATTTCTACCAACGAGGCTAGAGTAGCTAGGGCATGCAAATACATTCTTTTCCTTGGCAAGTAGTGGAAGGTCACTTCTACGGAACTGTCCCGATCCAACTCCTCCATATGGGCATGATACCGCTGCAGATTAGGGTCCACGTCTTCCATTTGTTGGAAACCTGGTTGATGATCGTGGCCGAGTCTCCGTAAACTTCGAGCTCCTTGACATTCCTTTCTAAGGCGGCTTCCAAACCAAAGAATGCAAGCTTCGTACTCGGCAACATCGTTCGTGGCGGGAAGTTCAACTTGAGGGCTATGGGTGTATGCTCATCTTTCGGATCAACCCGGTAGCATCCCGATGCCGTTTCCTCTTTTGTTAGCGGCTCCGTCAAAGAATAATTGCCATCGGTTTTCGGGCTCGACCGCAAAGATCCCTTCATGCAGGAATTGGGGTTCGGGCCCTCTCGTCCTCATTACTAGGGAAGTTTGCCGGGTGGTCGACAACGCTTGACCCTTGATGGCCTTTACTGGTCACATAGTTGATGTCGTATTCTCGCTAAGAAGAAGGACCACTTTGCTAGACGCATCGAGAGGGAAGGATTATCAAAGATGTATTTGATGGGGTCCATTTTTGAGACCAAATTCACAGGGTGGGCTTGCATATAATGCTTCAACTTGCCGACTACCCGGACCGATCCTGCACAGGTCTTTTCAGATGTTGAGTAATTGAGCTCACTTCCTGTAGCTTCCAGGCTGACAAAGTAAATGGCGTTCTCTACCCGAGAGTCTTTCTTTTCTGAGCAAGCATAGCCCCAGCTAGTATCGGTGACGGTGAGATAGAGCGAAGAGGTTTCGTCTTTGTGGGGGCATAGCACTGGAGGATGTACCAAGTATGCCTTAATGCGGTCGAAAGCATCCTGGCATTCTTCGGTCCATTACGTGTCTACGTTCTTCTTCATGAGCTTGAAGATGGGCTCGCACATAGTGGTCAACCGATTGACGAAACGGCCGATGTCTGCGGTTTTCCCATAAAGCTCTTGACTTACATGCGGGTTTGAGGTGGCCTCATATCCATAATGGCTTTGATCTTTTGGGGGTCAACTTCAATACCTCGCTCCGTGACCATATACCCAAGCACTTTTCCCCTTGTCACTCCGAAGGTGCATTTGGCGGTGGTTTAGTCTCATGGAATGTTGTCTCGGCCTCTCAAAGAACTTCCGCAGTCAACAAAGTGCTTGCCCATCCTCGCCTTTGGAGTGGATTATCATGTCGTCTACGTAGACCTCAATCTCCTTGTGGATCATTTCATGAAAAAGCGCGGTCATTGCCCTTTGGTAAGTAGCCCGGCGTTCTTAAGCCCAAATGGCATCACCGTATAACGATAAGTTCCCCACGGTGTGGTGAAGGCTGTCTTTTCTTGGTCTTCCTCGGCCATCTTGATGCGGTTGTAGCACTGCAAAGCCATCAACGAAGGATTTGACTTCGTAGTTGGCAAGGCTGAGTCCACCAGGATATCTATGTTTGGCAAAGGGTAATCGTCCTTGGGGGTGGCCTTGTTCGGATCTCGGAAATCCACACGGCGGCGCACCTTCCCATTGGCCTTGGTGACGGTCACAATATTGGATAACCATGTCGGATATTCGATGACTACGATGAATCCTACCCGCAGTAGCTTCTCAATCTCTTCTTTGACTGTAGAGACCACTGCGGCTTGATCTTCCTCGCTTTACATTTACCGGCTTAGCATGCCGGCGCTAGAGGGATTACGTGCTCTACTATTGAAGCTTGTCTAGCCCCGTGATATCCCCGTATGACCATGCAAACACGTCAACGTATTCTCTCGAGTAGATCGATCGATGCGTCCCGTTCAACCCCCCGGAAGAAGTTTTCGATCTCGTGTCTCTTTAGGTTCCTCGATAGTACCCAAGTTCACACTTGTCAAAACCTCCTCAGCGGCTTGGGCCCGATTTTCCTTTTTTTCTCTCGAAACTCCGCTTAAAGATTTCTTTAATGTATTGTTCATTTAGTGTGTTTTCATCTTGTTCAAATGATTCATTATTAACGTTGTTAAGTTTTGAAGTTAATTTATCATTTGTTAAGTTGGCAATAAGAGGATACTCGAAAGATCTGTCATTTCATTCAAAATAAGGGGAAAGATGACATCGATTACATTTTGATAGTCCTCAGCCGTGAGGCCTTCGGATGACTCAGAGGACTGGAATTCAAAGATTCCTGACTCGAATGTATAGACGCTACTGACTCTGGACCCTACACTACTTATTGACTCGAGGGTGTTTGACAAGGGTTGGACCGGGATCTCACTCCTTCTTGCTGTTGCCACAGGGAGTAGCAGTCTTGTCGGCCGTTCTTGAGAGAAAGTTGGAGACTTCAAATTGATCAAAAACTTGCCGGAAATCATTGACGAGCCTGCCGTGGAAAGATAGTGAGGGGAGCTAGAGTAGCTTGATGCAATCTCTCGGCGAGCTCGTCCGTGACAACTGGGCTCATTGACTGAAGGGTCTGGCTCATCTTATCAATGCACTGCTGATAACTCATTTTCTCTTTACTAATCTTGGACACCACGACTTTGTCAGTATAGCCAACAGGAGGGTTGGCCGGATAATCTTGATAAAGTCTTCTTCGTAAGGGATCTTAATTCTTCCCCGATCGGCTACGTATTCAATAGGCTTTTTGTATTCTCGCTTCTAGATCCGCTAGCTTCTCATTGAACTTCATGATGGCCACAAATTCAGCACTTTCGCTTCAAGAGGATCACCGTCCATAGTGGGTATCAGCCGGATCGTGCTTTGAATGATGGGTTTCTTGGCGGGCTTTTGGCATAACCGACATAGTAATCGAACTTGCGGAAGGCTCCCTAGAGTTCCGACGCTCTTGTCTCCGGCTTCATACCTTTCTTTTAATTTCTGATGCGTGGACTTTCTCTTCTTCTTCTTTCTTGAAGGAGCGTCTTCATTAATCCATTCTTGATACTCATACTCTGCATTAGCCCTCACAGCCGCATACATCATACCATATGTGAGGCTTGGGCTGAACTGGGATGGCCTCTCCGACTACTTGGTCATTACCATTGTTGACTACCATGTTGGCCATTTTGACACCGAAAAGCCGGCAAACCGAGGATTTTGGCGAACCTGTCCGAGAATTCTGCGCTAACAAGTCGCCGACCCGGTGTTCTCACCCACTTCTTTCTCGCCGCGGAAAGGGATAAGAAAGGTTTAGACTCGGGGTAGGTGTTTAGGCCGAAGGCTCGTGCAATATGCAAATTAGAATTTTCCAGTTTACTTAAAATGTTGTCTTTTATTAATATCTATTTGGTTGGAAAAGGGGATTTGCCCTACTTTTGCGCAACTACTCTAGATCTGGATCGGTGGGTTCCGTCACCACGTCTATAAGCCCCTCGTATTCCACCCGTATTTCGACCTCCCAGGTGGATGCACCCGGCGAGTGGTCCTATAGGGCACGCGGATCCCACCGACCGAGAGTAAAGAATGCTCCTAACGGGTCTAGCGGGTCATAGGAACTTTCAACGCACGAGCGATGCGGATTATAGTCAAGGCAATACCGGGAAAGTCTTGTCTTTCTGCCTTGATAGAATTTTGCGTAATTTTGCTTGAGCCGAATGACGTTTTGACTTTCGGTAATGTCCGAGAAGATAATAGGCATGGGTCGGGCGGCAAAAGCGGATGACACAGTCACATTGAACTTCGTTGCATACGCCGGGCGTGAGTCAGAATCGAAGTCAATGCCGGGTCAAGATCTTGCCAATTTTCCTTGTCGGAATTTTGGCAGAGCTTCGCTTGAGCGAAAGATCTTTTGATTTGTTGGCAAAGACTCGGTCTTGACTCTTACGCATTCCGTGCGGGTCAAGGTCAAATTCAATGTCGGAGTCAAGATCTCGCCAATTTTTCCTTGTCGGAATTTTGGCAGAGTTCCGCTTGAGCGAAAATCTTGGCTTTCGTTATGAACTAAGGCTTGACCTTTACGAGGGTATGCAACTGGGCTATATGACACAGACTAGACCAAAAACCAACAAAAAAGTCACGATTTTTTGAAACGTGTGACACGGACTGTGCATTGGTCGACACCGGGCCGCCACGGGGAGGTTGGGATGATTCCGTGCGCGCCCGGGAGCATCGTAAGGCTGTCCGTGACTGCAGCTGGAACCACCCTCGGATTTGAAGGACGTGCGTGCAAAGTGTACAGGATTTATCAGGTGCGCGTAGTGTGCGGTCTCCTAAAATGTTCCTTTTTGAGTTAAAACAGAGATTTTCATAAATGTGTTTTAAAGGAATGATTTTCGGGACGGGGAAAATGCAGCACGTAAGCACGTAAATTTTCTGGGAGCCCTGGGCCTCGCTCATGGAGCCGAATAGCCCCAAGCCGCTAGGACCGCTGCATTAACCATGATTTTTTCCCGATGGAATTGCACGAGGTCGCAGGTCGAGAATCCAAGGAGGATTGAGCCGTACGACTGCATGGATCAATTTTCCAAGTTCCACTCCTTTTGCTATTTTTCGGGTTGTTTCCCGTTCAAAGTATGCACAGATTCCAAGATGCAAATGATGCAATGCAAGGTAAAGAAAGCAAGCACGATTAATGAAATCAGCGACGGGAGTCTAACCCGCTCAAAGGGAAAAGCTTTCTTTTATATTTTTCAATTTTTTTTTCGAAAAGGGATACTGGTACGTGGGATTGTTAAACCACCGGTTATCCCAACTCCCACATCAGGGAGTGTACAGGAAGGGTAAGTGGTTTCCACCTATATACCGAGTATCGATTTTTGTTTTGAAAATAAAGCTTTTCTCCTTTGGGATGTCCCCAGCGGAGTCGCCAAACTGTGAATGTGTGCCCCAAATTTTTGTTTGTTTGTTTTGGAAATTCACGCGAGTTTGAAGACAACCGGTTTAATTTGAAAAACGGAGTCGCCACGCCATTTTGATTACCTCAAAACTTTGAAAAAAAGGTTTTATGGGTTCGGAGGTTAAGTTACCCCTTGGGAAGAACGGATCGTCGTTCACCCAAGGTGCCTTGCCGGAGCAAGTCTCCCAAGATCCCATTAATCGTGCTTGCTTGCGTGCTTTCTTGTGTGCATGTGTTTGAAAATAAAGGGGAGGGAATGTCCCAAGTCGTCTTACGGACGTACAAACCATTTGTTGGTTGTCGCTCGGGATTTATTGGATTTTATGTATTCGGGATTATGATCCCGTCCTCATCTTGGACTTGTGATCATCGCATTTTTGGACCTTGGGACTTGCGTGATCGAGAGAATGACTCTCTTTATAGTCAAAGATGAGGTTCTTTAGAAAAGGAGGGTCCTTAGCCCATCAATCCTACACTTTAAGACGGTCGAGCTCGCATGGATGCTTCATACTCATCTTAAGTGATAATCGGAGATATAGGGTTCAAGGGTGTCCCTTTCTAAAGAAAGCATGAAACCTTTTATGGAAGGAACGGTGTAAAGATAGGATCTTTTACACCGGTCCGTTCCGAGGTTGCTAATGGGGATATGGGGGAATGTATGTAAAAATGACATTTTTAATGAAAAGATGACATTTTTGGGTTGCAAAGGATGCATTCGATTTAAAGAAATGATCTTTATTTGCAAATGATGCATAAAGACATGATTTTTATGCATATGATGCATTATGAAGAAATTGGTATTTGAATATGCAAAGGATGCATGAAGATTGTATTTTGAAAAGCATAGGATGCTAATTTAGGATAAAGATATGATTTTTAATGCAAATGATGCTTGAAAAAGGATTTGAATGCAAAGGATGCATAATAAAGATTGGATTTTTATATGCGAAGGATGCATGAAGATGACATTTTTATGGAAAAATGGGATTTTTTAGGTGCAAAGGATGCACCTTTCATTCAAAGATTACATTTTTAATGGCAAAGAATGCCTAATGCATGCAAAGGGGGAAAGGGGAATAAAGATATGATCTTTATGATAAACTACCAAGTCCCAAGCAAGATAAATGCAATGTATGAATGCAATGAGCGATTATAATCACATATAGAAATTTAAGATGCAAGGTTATGGCGTGCGAGGTTACCAATGGCTTCCTCTTCTTCTTGGGACGGAGCTAGGAGGAGGACTTGATCTTGGGATCTTCAAGGAGGAGGGAGGTGGCTTCTTGGCCTTCTTCTTCACCTTCTTGGACTTCCAGCAGCTCCTTGGGGGATCTTCTTTGTATTATGAGAGTATTATGCCTTTTGTTGATGATCAAAATGGGTAGAGGAGGGCTCTATTTATAGGCAGTCTGGATAAGGCTAATGAAGCCGTGCGGCTAGGGACCTCGAGCTAATGCAGCCGTGCGGCATTATCCCTTATGACTCAGCATTTCTAGAACCATGCAAGGTGGCAAATTCTAGAAGCTTCCTCCCAATTAAGAAAAACGTGTTTCTTAATTGGGAAGGTTCCCTTTCAGCCTTTATTTGATTTAGAACAGTTCCGAAATATTTCCGGAACACTAGGAAGGTCCGGGGAATTACCGGAAAACTTACCGAAATTGCCGGGAAATTTAACCGGAAGGCATGAGCCAGATTTGGGTACTTACACTAAAGCATCGGGAGGAGGAGGATCAGAATGCTCCACAATGGTTCCAGGGTTCCACTTTTGGATGACTGCTAACAAACGTGGCAATCTTATGTAAGATTCTTCTCAGTCTCCATATGCCTCTGCAATAGCTTTTTGTTTGCCACACCATGCCATTCTATATGAAACTTTCTTTCCATGGGCTTTTTTTTATCTCCGCCTTCACTAGTGCAATCTTCAACTCGGGATCAGCCTTAACCAGTTCCAAAACTTCTTGCCCTATGAACTTAGCATCTAGGTTTTGATGATCTTGGCTAATTTTTGTTCCCAAACAAGAATGAGGACCCTTGTATTTGGTAACTTCCCAATATCCGACATTCTTCAAACTCACATTCACATAAAAATTGCACGAAAAATCTTTCGCCAAACACTCAATAGTCCACTTTCGGGTTGTGCTTCGTTTTAACTTGAAGCGCAGATTTTTCTTAATATGAAACAACTTCATTTTATACTGAACATCTGTCTTCTTTGAAAAGCGAATACCTTTGGCAATTTCAGCATGTTCTACATTCCATTCAGCAAAGTTATACTCCCTCCGTCCCAGCGGAGTGTGAATTTTTGTTCAACTTTGACCAACTTTGACCAATAATTTTAAAAAATAATAATGATCCTAATAAAAATTAAAAAAATGTTATTGTTAATATTATTAAGCGTGATACAATAACAAATTTTTAAATTTTTATTAGGATCATTATTATTTATTTAAATTATTGGTCAAAGTTGACCAAAAATCCACACTCCGCTGGGACGGAGGGAGTATTGATTATCATCATCTATCTCTGATCCTTCTCCAATATCACGATAAAATTGATCTCGACTCTCTCATGCACATGATGTTGTGGTTCTTCGTAAGTAACCAAATGTAACCCCAAATCTTCCCTCACCCCAGCTTCACCCTCATTCTCGCTATCATCAGTAGGACTACTGCAATCATCATATCCATCGTCACGATCTTCATTTAGAAGCAACTCAATATTTTCTTCATAATCTGAATCATTATCGTCATCATTATACAATTCCTCACCCTTATCCCCTCCCTCTTCCTCTCTCTCTTCCTCCCCCTCTTCCTCTTCCTCTCCCTCTCCCTCTTTCACATATGTTTGTGTACTTGTTCCAGTATCCCTCTGACTATAGCAGCTTAAAGAACCCATCTGGAAGGTATCCATGTCATTAATATACTCATTTTGTAATGGCTCCTCATGGGTTTCAAACTCCTCAACATTCACATTATCAACTAAATTCATCTTAACATACAATTGTAAGCTACTCAACCCACCAAACTGAGCAGAAACATCAAACATCACTTCTATACCCATATCATTGTCGATTATAAATGGAATGTAATTTGCAGTCCCGGGAGCGACAAGATGAGGATATCTACATGTAACTTGCAATTGAACAATAGCTCGATCTACCCCAATTTTCTTAGCTAACTTTTTAATCAACTTCTTGTAACTCCACCGAGTTTTAGCCCTAAGTGCACATTTTGATCCCCTTTCAAAATGTTCACCTTCAAACGGGTGTTCATCATCTCCTCCCCAATAACACATGAAAACAAGTGGAACTCCAGCCATATTTATTCCTAAAAATTGAAAAAAAAAATTATCAAAAACCTAATTTAACAATATCACTACATTTATAAAAAAATCAAATAAATACTAATTTTAAATTTCAAACAAAAATTAAGAGTGACTAAAATGTACCTTCTTTTTTTTTTCCATCTTCTTATGCTCACTTCTTTGAATTGTTCAGCTTTTTTTTTTATAAAAATCCACCGCCTCCCTTCTCTTCTTCTTGAACTTCTTAATCAACTTCTTGAATTTTCAGATTTTTTTTGGAAAAAATCCACCTCCTCTCCTCTTCTTCTTCCTTATTTTTTTCTTCTTCTTCAATGGCGTTGGTTTCTGCGTGGGTTGTTTACAGAGTTGTTGGAGAAGAGTTTTGTAAAGCAAATTCGGAATTAGCATTTCCGGAATTGAATTTTTCAAAAAAATAATTTTCTTAATTCAGTTTAAAAAAAAAATTAAATCCGGGATTACCAATACCGGATTACATTAGGAGCGATCGCCCCAACCAAACGCGCGATCGCTCTCTATTTACAGAAAATATTAATTTGCTAAAATCAGTTTTGTAAAAAAAAAAAAAAAGGAAATCCGGAATTGGTAATGTCGGATTACATTTGGCGCGATCGCCCCATATATAGCTCGATCGCTCGTATTTTACAGAAAATATTATTTTGTTGATTTTAGTTTAAAAAATAAAAAATTTGGATTTCGGAATTGGTAATTTCGGATTACATTATTCCGAAATTAACAATTCCGAAATTAATGTGAAAAGTGCCATTTTGGTATTTAAGTTTTTTAAAATGTTATTTTGGTATATAAATTTTTAAAAAGCTATATTTTGGAAAAAAAAAATCGAGTAAATATTATTTAAAAAAAATAGTTTTTCTATTATTAAAATATGGGGAATTTTAGAGCTTTAAACGGGAATTTTTTCTCATTTAATCCTTTTTAAAATTTTATTTTTAAAAATGACTCACTGTTCAAACTTTTGCCCGGAATGTCCTCATTTTCTTAAATCGCTACACCGTGAAGCGAATTTCAAATTTTTAATTTCAAACTCGCCAAATCATTTAGCGAGTTTATTTATTTTTTATTTTCATTAATTATTTTCTGTAATATTAAAAAACAAATTCCAAACATTAAAAAACAAATTCCAGGGAAATTAAACTCGCTATTTCATTTAGCGAGTTTAAACGAAAATTAAATGAAATCGCCAATTGAATTAGCGATTTTAAATGAAAGGAAACTCTCCAATTCAATTGGCGAGTTTGTAAGTAATTTCAGATCCCCAATTGGCGAGATTACGAGACAGACAGAAGAAAGAAAAAAAAACAAGGAAGAAGAAGAGAGAAGGAAGAACGATTTGAACTCGGTTTTTCAGATCCCCAATTTTCAGGTAAGAAGTGGTTTAGAATACACAATTGAACTCGGTTGCTCCAATTTATATGGAAATAGCATCCAATTTGTATTGACACCAGCAATGTGTTTCTCTCTTTTTTGTATGGAAATAGCATCCAATTTTTCTTTCCTTTTCTCTTTTCCCTGAATGCATCATGCCATGTTGATTTCAGCACATACTTTTTAAGCCCTTGGTGTATTTGTTCTCTAAACAAGTACTCAAATTGGTTGAAATGTAGTATTTTTTGTGCATAACCCATTAGTCTTACTATTGTCTATAATATTATTTTTTTTAAAACTAATGAATTTGATTAATCAACAATATACTTCTGTTGGGACTGGGAATATAACATTATCCTAGAATGCTTTCTTTGTTAAGAGCAATCTGTAGTTTAAGACCTTTTGGCTCTAAATATGTTACTTCTTGCGGTTGTATATACTTTTCTGTTTTCACTGTGTATCAGAGCTTCACAATTAGAGCTTAGGTTATGAAGTTTAAACCAGTGATATATCAATGTAAGGGGCTTTGAACACTCTTCTTACTCGAATTGTTGGGCCAGAATATGTGATTTGTATTTCTCTGTTCACTGTGAATCAGAGCTTCATGATCGAATTGTTGGGCAACTTATATTGATGTGTGAACATAACACTTCCTGGAGTATTTTGATTTGTCAAAATAATACTTGTGTTTGTGTTGTTTTGATTAACAGATGGATACTTTTGTTGATCCTGGGCCGTTTGATTCTTCCGTGTTGACTTTACAGCACTCCCACCGAGCCAAATATATTTGGGCAAATCATGACGTTTCGAGTTTATCATTTCGTCGTGGTACAAGCGTGCCACATGTTATAGCTCCCGTTATCCAGGAGAGATTAGCAGTGGCCGGGCGGTTAGGAGTTCATTTTATTAGGAGAGTGCAGTATGACTGGGCATTATTTGAGGCGTTGATCGAGAGATGGCGCCCGGAAACCCATACTTTCCACCTTCCTGTTGGTGAGATGACCATCACATTAGAGGATATCGGGATGTTGTCGGGGTTGCCGATTGATGGGTTACCCGTCGATTCAGGTTTGCCGTGCTTCCAAATTGGCGGGTCTTATGTGCGGAGCTTCTAGGTGCTGTTCCACCCGATGCAAGATTTGATGGTAGTAGTTTAAAGATTAAGTGGTTCAAGACCCAATTTTCTGAGTTTGGTAGCCTTCCCGCTGATTCCCCCAGTACTTGGTTGATAGGTATACGCGTGCCTATATTTTGATAGCCCTTGGGGCTAATGTGATGCCGTATCGTACTAACAAAGCAAGGTGAAGGCTGTTTTATCTCCCTTTACTTAGAGATATTGAGAGGATACATATGTACAACTGGGGTAGTGCATGCTTAGCCTTTTTATATAGGGAACTTTGCTCTGCTACTCACCCCGACACTAGCCAGTGTGGTGGATTTCTAAATATTCTGCAGGTATGCTATAACATTTTAATTAAACGTTATGATGTTGTTTTTTTTATTTATTTATTTGAAATCATATGTTTTAATAGTATTTCATATATTTTGTTTTGATACAGCTTTGGGCAATAGATAGGTTGCTATGTACGCAACCTATTTCTCTTACGCCAAATGAGGATCAGGGCAACCTTCCCTTGGGGTGCAGGTATACATTTATTAACGAGTTTTCCATCTAAAATGTTATTGTCACCTACTACATATTGAAACTTTTGACTTATACTTCTCCATTTATTGAATTTCAGGTGGATTGGACGGTTATCTATGAAGTATGTTACTGCACACAACCTTCGCAGCTATCGAGACCAGCTAGCGCACTTGGAGGATGATCAGGTTGTGTGGATGCCATACAGAGATCGATAGGCTCCAGCTTATTGCCGTCAGGGAGAGGCTGTTTGGAGGTCTAGAGTCCCTCTGATCTGTTTTGAGAAGGTAGAGTGGCACCTCCCTGATCGCGTGTTGAGGCAATTCGGCATGCTGTAGGGGATCCCAGAAGCGTGTGACACAGGGGAGGAGTTGCACAGGATTGACCGCCGCGGGAACAGCCATGTCGTTTGGGGTTCCCGACACCAGCAATTTATAGCAGCTTGGGAACAACGGCGGGATAGAGTGGTGTACGGGCAGATGGGGGTTCAGGCCATGAATTATACGCATCCTTACATGATTTGGTATAAGAGGATCACATGCATGTTTGTCCAAAACCCGGTGCATGTAGAGGAGATTGGTTACCAGACGATGGCCCCTTTCTTGGAGGGTTTGGTAAGCATTTCTTAAATTGTTCTCATGATAATCACCTTAGTTTTTTTACTTCGAATTATTAAATTATGTCTCATTCTCATAATTTATGCTATAAAAACAGGTACAAAACTTACATCATGTTCATGTGACAAATGAATTTGGCATTACTAGGGATGAGGAGCAGCAAAGTCCGCCATGTCCATCCCAGTTTGAGGTGCGGAGGATTTTCAGACACACTCTCACGCATGTGAGAGAGCAGCAGCGGCTTGAGGCTGAAGCACCTTCGGTACCGGTTGATCGCACCCAGGGTGTGGCACCTAGACAGCCTCGTAGACGTGGACATCGTGCACCCAGACAGGCTGAGCAACAGGGGATGAACTTACATGATGAGCCAGATCCGCAGCCAGAGCCTCACATCGACCAGCCCACAACCGCAGCACGAAGCCTAGACCCAGGATGATGATCTATTTGATTGGTCACAGTTGACTCAAAGTCAATTTAGTGGGAGTGGGAGTAGGTGGGGGGATGGGAGTGGGAGTGGGAGTGGGGAGATGGGAGTGGGTGGAATGCCCAGCTAGACCCTCCCCCTGAACCCACTATGGGTTTTGGACAATTTTCGGGGAGTGGAAGTGCCTTTGATCTATCTACGTCACAAGCATCGTTCCAACCCTTCTCCGATCCGAATTCGACTTCTTTTGGTGGGACTTACTTTGAGGGCATTACACAACCTCAGAGGGAGGAATTTCAGAGACAGACTGACATAAGAAAGGGGTCTAGGTCGCGACATCCGGTAAACAAATTCACTCCATCTACATATGATAAAACATACGAAAGAAGGAAGAAGAAGTGAGATTTGGTTAGTATATTACAATATTTTTGGTATCTATTTGTTTGTTTTTTGAAAGTTTTTTTTAGTTTGTTTCTATATTTGTTGTTGTATGAATGAGTTTTGTTTTGTTGGTTTTGAAGGGTATTGAGGTCTTCAAGAAGCTGGTTGTTTTTGGTCCGTAGATTGTTATTTTTGTCGTCGGAGGCTGTTCTTGAAGGTTCATAGTGAATTGGATTGGTTGAAGAAGATTGTGATATGTCCATGGTTTTTGCAAAATTAGAAGCTGGGAGGCTTTGAGTTGAACAACAAAAGAATATTTGGAGGACAAAGAACTACCAGTCAAAAGAGTTACTGGTAGGTTCATGGTGAATTAGTTTAGTAGTTTTTTAAGGTTCATGGTGAATTAGTTTAGTAGTTTTTGTATTGAATATTTGTAATATATTACAATATGTTTGTAATCTATTTGTTTGTTTTTTGAAAGTTTTTTGAAAGTTTGTTTCTATATTTGTTGTTGTATGAATGAGTTTTGTTTACAAGGTTTTGTTGTTTGTGTATATTTTTTTGCAGGTGGACAGCAAACTGGTAGCTGCTGAAGGGAATTTTGGTCTTCACAAACTCGCCAATTCAATTGGCGAGTTTCCTTGCATTTAAAATCGCTAATTCAATTGGCCATTTCATTTAATTTTCGTTTAAACTCGCTAAATGAAATAGCGAGTTTAATTTTTCTGGAATTTGTTTTTTAATATTTGGAATTTTTTTTTATTATTACAGAAAATAATTAATGGAAATAAAAATTAATTAAACTCGCTAAATGATTTGGCGAGTTTGAAATTAAAAATTTGTAAATCGCTTTACGGTGTAGCGATTTACGAAAAAGAGGACATTCCGGACAAAAGTTTGAACAGTGAGTCATTTTTAGAAATAAAATTATAAAAAGGAATTAAATGAGAAAAAATTCCTTTAAACGGTATGTTTTACTATTAAGGTTGATATTTCGTCAATTAAAAAATGTCCAATTACTCCCTCCATTATAAGCAAAAAACTTAAAATTTTCTTAGCCTTAAATATAAAATAGGGAAAAATAATAATAAGGGTCTCAAGTATAGAATGTGTTTGACTACAGGGTTCAATGGTCAATTTTTGGTGATTAAGGGTCCAAATTTATTAAAACTAGACAATGAAGGGTTCTTGACGCAATCGTTAGAAATTTTTGTTATATATTGACAATTTATGGTATGAAATTATCAATTATTAGCAAATAAGGATATGGTTTAACAGCGATTTTTAACGATTTTTAACGGTTCCATTAAAAAATCCTTAACTACCAAGTTTTGATAAGTTTGAACCGTTAATCGCTAAAAATTGAATTTGGAACCATGAATTGCAAACCTCCCCCAAGCTTGGACCCCTATTTGTAATTTTCCCTATCTATAGTATAAATCATAGAGATGTTTTGAACAGTACTATGAACAGTTACACGCGGCGACTTTATCATTTTGCCCTCACTATTTAGTCCGTTTCCCAGTTTGCCCTTAAAAACACGGATGTCGTACGACATCCATTGCCTTAATTTTCAAAAATAATTTTTCCCTCCTAAAATTTGAATTTTTGTAAAAAGAGATCCACATTAAAAAAAAAAATAATAGTATGTCGTACGACATACTTGCCTTTTTTTTTTTTTTGCTATATATAAAAAAAAATATCTCACGTGGCCTTGGACACGGGCATGTACTAGTATAATATAAGCAAAACTTATCAATCTTAATACAAAGTATTTTGATATTATTATTTTTTTCAAAAATACTTCTACTTAATTGTTTTCTTAAAAAATAAGTGCACATTATAACACATTTTTATTATTAAATCATATAATTATATTATCTTAACTAGTTTTTTAATATGTGTGAAAATAGTTATTTTGACTTATAATTTACTGGGGGAGTATATGTAACAAATCTATCGATTTTAATTGGCGCACTGGCAGAATGGATAATACAACTAGAAATTTTAACTCATCCTTAATTTATGACTTCAAATTAAATAGCAAATTTGGCAATTTTATCATACAAACGAGCATTTTTAATAGACAAACGAGCCATTTTACAATGTTAAAATTGGTTTTTTCTACCCTTTATATCACAAAATTTTGTCTCAACTTGGTGAAATAACTAAGATCTTTTTTTCTTGGCTCACTTGCCTTTAGTAAATTGAAGATTAGAATATTAAACCGTTTCATTTATTAATTTAATTTTTTTTATAATTATTTTTTTAACGATGTCTCACACGGGAAATTGAGAAAAGGGATCGAACCTAGCGATTATCAAGAGTGAGGTATGACTTTACCACTGCACTACTACTTTGAGGACAATTTAACTTAATTAGTTATTGTAGAAATGGTGTTATTTTGAATGGAAACTCATAATAATAAGTTGTCAATATACTACTCAACCAATCAACCATCCAAAAGCCATATATAATCATCTTCTTCTTCTTATGGAAAATGAGGATATTTGTTAGAGATATTATCCCACATTGGGAATTGACAAACCTTGCATATAATATATAAAGATTCTGGGCTACTCCCCTTATCACCAATTGGTTTTAAGGTGGAACCTCAGAATTTATCATGGTATCAGAGCAGGTTCTTTACACGTGCAGGCCAAACGGCCCACGATGTTACTCCGCGCCACCCGATTGATAAGTCCACGTTGTAAGCTTTGGCAAAGCCCGCTACACGTGAGGGGGCGTGTTAGAGATATTATCCCACATTGGGAATTGACAAACCTTGCATATAATATATAAAGATCCTGGGCTACTCCCCTTATCACCAATTGATTTTAAGGTGGAACCTCAGAATTTATCAATATTTCAAATTTTACAGCATACTAATTATTTTTCAATTTGCAGAGGAGAATCTGCCCTGCCCATGTTAGGTTAGGTGGTTGGGAATAAGTGGGAAAAGTGATTGACTCCAATTAAGCTTTAACCAAAACTTATATTCATAGGGGACAATTTAGTTATGAGGTGGTCTCCCATGAAAATAAGGGGATTCGTTTCATGCATGAGACGGGTTGATCCATGATTCGTCACGTGGCAGCCTCTTATAGACCAATTTTTTTTTCTTTCCAGGATTCATGGGTCCGACTATTACTTTAATGTATACAAACTATTACTTTATATGTATTACTTTATATGCATAGGGAAAAATACTATTACTTTATATGCATAGGGAAAAAACACTATTACTTTATATGCATAGGGAAAAAACATTATTACTTTTCTGTATATATGTATTACTTTAATGTATACAAACTATTACTTTATATGCATACAATTATTACATTATGTTATAGTAACTATTACTTTTCACAAACTGAAAAAAAAATATATAAAATTAAAAAAAAAAATTTGGGCCTATGAGAGGCTGCCACGTGTCAGGGTCGGACCCATGGGTCCTGAAGCAAAATTTTTTTGGACGGGTCATGGATCCGACCCGTCTCTTGGGCCTATGAGAGGTTGCCACGTGGCAGGGTCGCCCCCTGGGTCATGGAGCTGGTTCAATGGGTTGGGTCATGGGTCAAAAATTACCCGTCTCTTCCATGAGACGGGTCATAGTGTTCTCACATAAGTTTTTGTCTTTAGTTACCACATCATCATGAATTAATGTGAAACTATTAATTCATTCGTTGATTATGCCGGAAGAATAGTATCAAATATTATTAAATTGCATGTGATTATCGGTGAAAAATCTTCAAATCTCGTTGAATTGCACACAACTACCGAAAAATAACATTTTCAAAATAAATATTGCACTTTAAAATAAGATAACAATTTTTTAGTGTAATTTTACTATTATACAAGCATAATAAATATTGCAGCTTCGTTTTTTTATTGTAATGAATTAAAATGTCATTTGACTTAATCTTCTTCATAATTACTCTTTCAAACAAAAAATTTTCTTCATCTATAATTATATTGAAATAATTGTTAATGCAGTTTATAATTTCTGTATGATCAAGTGTGGGTCCCAGAGGGAAAATGAAATCCCATAATGATGATATCCACCATGGAAAACACAATACATCCACAATGAAGAGAAACGAGGTAAGCCCCATGCTATAAATCACATGCACCCATCTGCCTCTGTGAACTGTTTAATTATAAAATAAACCCCAGAACATCCGAAACGGTGCATATATTTATTTATTTTATTTTTGTAAAAAAAAAAAATGATTGAAGAAGGTGGAAGGGGCTGGCCGTTAAAATAATTGAAAGAGGGCCATGTGAAAGGTTGAAGGCAATGCAGGCAGGTTCCGAAAGAAACAGGAATAGGAATGGTATCTCTGACTTATAATTGAAGACAAAAACTCATGTGAAAACAATAATACGCGTCTCATTCATGAGACGGGTCGAATCCATGATCATGACCCGCCCAAGAATACCCGTCTCTCTCTCTATACGTAAACGCAGAGCAGCGGGAGCGGGGGAATCGTCTTTTTCAACCCAAGCTTCCCCTTCTCCGGCCAAACCTTCACCTGATTCCTCCCTTTAATCAACCGGCGACCTCCTCACCCAAACCAGCCGGCGACCCAAGTTCCCCAATTGCACCGATCCAATCTCTGCCTCAATCAATTCCAAACCTTTAATTCGTTTTACTGCAATCAAATTTGATGTTTACGTCCGATGATCTTGGGATTCTCTTCCTCACCCTGAAGTAGTGCTCCCCATACGTTTGATGAATTGCCCAACAGAAGAAAACAAATAGGATGTTACCTGTTTTCTTGACTTAGATCCATTTCGTTAAATCCCATGTTTGTTTGCTAGATGTGTGGGCTATCTGAGAGTATGATAAATTGTTGTGGTAGATTTCTTAGATGCAATACTTAAATTTCCCCTTTTCGTGACATGGAATACATTTATACAAATTTGAGTGAATTGATGTTTGATGTGATTTAGATTAATTTGAGAGAATTGTGAAAGATTTGAATTTGGAGAGAAAGGGATTTTGGAAGGAGAAAGGCTTGCTGTTGCTGAGAGACAGAGACAGACATGATATTTTTTTTCGATTTGTGAAAAGTAATAGTTACTATAACATAATGTAATGATTGTATGCATATAAAGTAATAGTTTGTATGCATTAAAGTAATACATATATACAGAAAAGTAATAGTGTTTTTCCCTATGTTTTTTTCGTTTGGCAAAAGTAATACTATTATAACTAAAATAAATTATTACATTTTAAATGTAATACATACATATAGTTTGTATTATAATACATATAGTTTGTATTACATTTGAAAAAAATGGGTAAAAATAATACATATATACAGAAAAGTAATAGTGTTTTCCCCTATGTTTTCTTCGTTTGGCAAAAGTAATACTTATTATAACTAAAATAAGTTATTACATTTCAAATGTAATACATATAGTTTGTATTATAATACATATAGTTTGTATTACATTTGAAAAAATGGGTAAAAATAATACATATATACAGAAAAATAATAGTGTTTTTCCCTATGTTTCCTTCGTTTGGCAAAAGTAATACTTATTATAACTAAAATAAGTTATTACATTTCAAATGTAATACATATAGTTGTATTATAATACATATAGTTTGTATTACATTTGAAAAAATGGGTAAAAATAATACATATATACAGAAAAATAATAGTGTTTTTCCCTATGTTTTCTTCGTTTGACAAAAGTAATACTTATTATAACTAAAATAAGTTATTACATTTCAAATGTAATACATATAGTTTGTATTATAATACATATAGTTTGTATTACATTTGAAAAAATGGGTAAAAACGAGTTTTTGTTGTTTTAAAACAGGTATTACGTTTACTTATTAACAATGTTACTTTATATGTATACAGTCATTACATTAAGAGATGGTAACTATTACTTTTTCTAAACGTAATACCTGTTTTAAATGGCATGAGCTGCCACCCATGGGCCGACCCGTCTCATGCATGAGACGGATCCTCTTGTTCTCACCGGAGACCAGCTCATAATTGAATAGGGGACACCCCGGCAATATGTACCAGAACCTGCCTTCTCAACTGATAACTTGGAGATGGCGGAAAAGCCCGTCAAGCTCGCGATTTGGCCCACGCCAGTCAGCCCGTGCACCTAGCCCGTCTCATAGCCCACATATCATCTACTTATACCGGGCCTTCATATTTGTCACGATCGGGCCAAGCGCGCTACCCGTTTTGGGCCCGTTGCCCTTATTAATTAAAAATATTGTAACTTTAGAGGTAAAAGCTAGAAGTTGAAAGATCAGACTATAGATCTTAGTCTAGATCTTTCTTACTGGGACTGGACCCAAATAGGGATGGCAACGGATCGGGTTCGGATCGGATCAGGCCTGATCCGAATCCGATCCGAACACAATATGCCTCGATCCGAATCCGATCCGATCCGAAACTACTTGTACCGAGCCCCGATCCGAACCCCGATCCGATCCGAGACATTTAAAAAGCCCCGATCCGAACCCCGATCTGATCCGATCCGAGACATTAAAAAAAAAAAAAAAAGACAATAAATCAAACTGTAATTACAAAATCAGCACCTGTTTTAAAACAAACCATACAACAAATTCCAAAACTAAGAAATGTTTAATATAAACCACAAAACAAATTTCAAAACTAAGAAATATTTAATACAAACCACTCCAACTCCAAATAAATGATAATAAAACAATGCAAATAACACTCTTTCCAAGCCAATTCTTTCCAAGTCAATTCTTTCCAGCCAATACTCTTTCCATGACACTTCTTTCGGCAATGCATTAAATAGTAATATACTGCACCATAAGCACCCACCATTCTATAACCTCCCTTTGCATTGAAAGATCAACACATCACATATAGTAAAAGAAATAGGAAGAAACAGGTAGTCTGACCAATGAAAGCACTTGATCGCGATTAGAAGAGAAAAGTAAGCAACACTTCTTTCCAGCAATTCTCTCCAAACTGTAAGTTTTTAAAGCACCAACCATTATTTAAAGTGTTAGTTAGCAAAATACTTTCAAACAGTAAATGGTAATAAAACAATCCAAATAAATGCTAATAAAAATTTAACTTTTAAAGTACGTTATACCTACTCAATCATTCTCAACATCATCATTGCAAGTTGCCAAGTTCCGCTCATCCTCAACCATCAAAGAAAGTTCTTCATAGAAAAAGAGTTCAAGTTAGTAAATAATATTAACAAGTTGCAAAATATGAAAATATAGCAAATTCAAATAGTCTTGTGTTCATTTCGAAGCCAATTTTGAGTGCACATCAATGCTTCCAAGGTATTAGGAGCCAATCTACTCCGATGGGTGCTAACAATTCTTCCACTGAGATATCATCTAGGGATAATGAGTTACCAAACGTCAGTGATATATAATGTCAATTACTATCTTGGCTTTCAGATAGTAGATTCAAGAGACTTTGCTCCCAAATCCCCTTCCAGTATAGTCCATTCCAAATAAAATGTGAAACAGACTTTGCAAGTAAATTAGCTACCACTAACAAGCATTAGACAAGAAACCAAACATCAGTACCCAGTAATATGAAATAGAAAAATATAACATCCAATAAAGGAATAAGCCCCCCAACTTCCTTAATATATTTATAACCATGTAGACAAAATTTATGCAAGTAAATTAAATTGTACCTTAGTTACCTTATCATAGTTAAATCTTAAAATAGAAAGAAATGAATTACAAGCTGCTAAATGTGTTATGGATCAAGCAAAAGAACCTCAACAATCACAGTGCTCAAGGAAGAAATGATAGAACGCGATGTATGCAACATATATGGCAATCACCATTTCCATAGCATTAGAAATTTCAGCGATTGGAATAGAGTGCACATACCTGAACTTGAAGTTGAAGCTGCTTCAAGTATTCAATAGCCTCATCCAGCATAGATGCCTTATCGAGTCTATGATACAAGAACCAAAGCATTCACTCAATAAATCAAGCTCAAATTTCCGTGAGAGAAAAGTAAATAAGCTGAGTAAAGCTTCTTTCTTTTTTACTTCTATTCTTTTTGTAGAAATAAAAGCAACATACAAGGAGAAATGTTCATGAATCTTCAGTACCAACCTTGTTGGAATTTGGAATCAAGGTCTGCAATGCTTTCAACTTCTCATTTATTCGACTCCTTCTCCTCTGCTCATGGAAAAAAAGAAGCAAGTATCCATATCAAAATTCATTCATGTGACCAATTTTAAAGCTTCTGAAGCTGGTTTGTGATGAAATGAGAAAAGGATTTAGGATTTTCCGTTATCAAGACCTGATTGTAGAAAAAGGAAGAAATCCAAGAATGGTTTAAGAATGAAATTGAGGATTATAAAACGAAATTAAAAGTTTTAAATGGAAAAAATTAAGAGAAAGTACCTTGAGAGTTCGTCGATCGGAGGAGCTTGAGAGTTCTCGGAGGAGCGGCGGCGAGAGGTTGGTCTTGGTAGCGTTCAACGACGGTGGAGAGAGAGAGAGAGAGAGAAGATGGAACGGATAGAGAGAGATAGAAGAGACCGCCGCCGTTGTTGGAATCGGAAATAAGAAAGAAAACCTAAATTTTTGACATTTTTGTTTATATATCAAAGAGTAAATGTGTAAATGTAACAAACATGAAGGGGTATTATTGAAAATCAAAACCCTAATAAAAACGGATCGGGTCGGATCGGATCGGGTCTCGGGTCAAATTAATTTCGGATCGGATCGGGTCGGGTTCGGATCGGATCAGACCAAATACCGAACCCGATCCGAAATCCGATCGGATCGGGAAAATTTCTGCCAAATCCGAATTTTTCGGATCAGATCACCTTCGAAACGAATCGGGTTCGATTAAATTGCCATCCCTAGACCCAAATCAAGTTGAGGAAGATCAGGCTCGTGCAAAGGAAGAAAAGCTGAAGAAATTTTTGGACAGCATGATGGCGCTTCATGTGCACACTTGGAAACATGGTGTACATGCATGCGCATAGGGTGGAAGACCAATTTTCTTGTGCTCCATTCCTTGTATGCGTGATATAGTACGTTTACTGTTCCTTCCTAGGTTTTGTTGTATCATATATAAACAAAGTGGCGGTTGTAACACATTGTAGCAACACATATAGAGAATATTGAGTATATTTTGTCGCTTGGCAACGCCCCAGATGCAGTTGATTTGTTCGACGACAAGGTTAACAATTCTTTGTGTTCGAGTGTGTGAGATCGCTATCATAATTTTTGCCATGCATGGGTTTGTTATTTCCGTTGATTGCATATGAAGTACCACTAAATTTCTATCAAATGGTATCAGAGTTTTGTTTCTCGATTTGAAGTGTTCAAAGAGTTAATATTTAGGTCATGTTCTTGAGGATTCTGTCATGAGCACAAGATGGGTAAGGTAGCCATAGAAAAATATGATGGGATGAATGTCACGATTTGGAGGACAAGGTCAAGGATTAACTTTTATGGTAAGGATTTGTCAACTGTTGGGCGAGAAACTTGCGGAGATAAAAGAACGAAGACCGGGAGACATTAGGTCATAAGCCGATGGGCGTGATTGTAAGCGATACATAAATGATGGCCTCTTAGGATCATACATGCACAGTCCTTGGCTAAGAATTCATTAAATACATAGCTAGAATAGAGATAGTTGCTAGAATATAGATAGTTTATTATTTGCCTTATCCTTTTCTTAGTTTGTATAAATTTATACACCCTAGATAAGACTGATATACATTATAAATAGTGAGACTACAACAATGCATTACTCACATTGAGTCATTGTAATTACAAGTCATATGATCTCTTTCTCTTCCATGGCATTACTCTTCGTCCCTATTGCTAATTCTTAACTATTATGGTATCAGAGCCACCGATCCGTGGTGGCCTGATTTCCGCTTCCGCTATTTTTCCTTAATTTACTCTATTTTTCTTCTTAAAATTAATTTTTTCTCTTTTCCTAAAACAATGGATGATTTTTGGTTTGATCCTTGTTGCTTTGATGCGTTACCATCATCATGTGTTGTTTGTCAATTATGTAACGGACATGGTCATACTGCAATCGAGTGTTTGCATCGTGATAAACCAAGTGTTACCACCAATGCTTTTTCTTCTTTCTCTACTTCGGATTGGCTTTATCCGGAGCATAATGAAATCGAAGATGTCATAGATTCTCCTCCTTATTCCATCGTAGAAGAATCGATGATTGACTCTAATATTTCATCTTCTTCCCAATTATTTACAATTTCAAATTGGTATGTTGATCATCTCCTAGATCAACTCCACTGTCTTCAAAAACTTCCTAGTCAATCATTGGCAAATTACTTTTCTGAAGCAAAATCAATTTCATATGCTCTTACTAGGGTCGGGAGTCCAATTTCTGAAATCGAGCTCATTGATTTTCTTGTTGATGGACTTGATCCATTAAACAATAAATTTGTCAATTATTATTATTTTTGAAAATCACAAATCTCGTTAGATCTATTTTTCGAATATCTTATTGATGAGGAAAAAAAGTTTAAGAAACCATATTTTTCATCTTCGAAGGAGGCTAGTTCTCTCTCTCTACTACTCCCGAATACAAAAATGATGTTTTCACAGATGCTACGTCTTCTGATCTAAGCAAGCCACCACAATCTTGCTTGTTTCCCAAATACACATTTTATTCTTCACAAGAGTCAACTGTTTTGGCGAATCCTCCATGTGGACTTTTTAATTCAATAATCCCACAAGTTGTACCGTCTATAGCATCAGCCCAATATGGGACATTACAGCTTGGTTAAGTAGTAGGTGGGCAAATGGCTGGTATTTCTGGTGAGTAAACTAGTTCATCAACCCACAGTCTCTATGTTGGGTCATCTTGCTTCAACCCAGATTTTGCTAAATGTAACAAACATGAAGGGGTATTATTGAAAATCAAAACCCTAATAAAAACGGATCGGGTCGGATCGGATCGGGTCTCGGGTCAAATTAATTTCGGATCGGATCGGGTCGGGTTCGGATCGGATCAGACCAGATACCGAACCCGATCCGAAATCCGATCGGATCGGGAAAATTTCTGCCAAATCCGAATTTTTCGGATCGGATCACCTTCGAAACGGATCGGGTTCGGTTAAATTGCCATCCCTATATCTCACTAGAGGCTTCCCGAAATTAGCCCGTCTAGATCTCTCTTGAGCTAACCCATGTTCCTTGGAAAATGTGATGAACTTTTTGGTGCTTATATTTCTGACGGTATATCCTGATGAACATTTGAATGTGGATTGCTCAACTCTGAAGTATCTTGTAGCTCCACCTGTTTATCAATACTACCAACACCTTATAGAACCACATGTCTCATAATAGGGTTAAGCACAGAGTTTTCATCAAAAACAACATTCCTGCTTATTATTACCCTACCCTCTGATGGAGACCAAAACTGGTATCCCTTGACACTATCCCCATAACCCATGAACACTCTTTTTGTAGCCATCGGCTCTAACTTTCCATCATCCACATGATAATAAGTAGTATAACCAAAAGCCCTTAAATAAGAATAATCAACGGGTTTACTTGACCATACCTCATTGGGAACTTTGAGACTGATACCTGTACTACTAGAATCTATCAGATTACTCACGGAAAATTACCCACGGAATATTCCGTCAATATTACCTACAAAAATAAACTTATTACCCACGGATTGAAGAAGGTCAAATTTAAAAAAAAATCAACTTTTTTCCCACGGAAATTCCGTGGGTAAACGTTTTCATTACCCACGGAAACTATTCTGTGGGTATTTTCGACAAAATTTCCGTGGGTAAAGGAAATAATTACTCACGAAATAATTTTCGTGGGTAATACCCACGAAAATTTCTATGGGTAATCTAAAATTTTCGTGGATAATATTTTATATAAATAACACGAGCGCCCAGCCATAATTAATTTATGTTTCTCCCTCTGTACGTTTTACGATCTCTGTCTCTCCTCGGCGGCAACGGCGATTGACGAGCTCCCATTGACGAGCTCTCTACTCTGCGGCGAGACTCTTTGATTTTACGGCGATTGACGAGCTCCCAAGCCGGCGGCCTCCATTCCTTACACCGGATTTGTCACTCCGGTGCCCATTCGGATCTCTTATCTCCCTTATGGCTACCTCCACAGTGAATTCCCTCCTTCTCTCTCCCTCCTGGCCACTTCAGCCGTCCAATTTGCAGAAGATAATAATGTTATCGACGGATTCATAAGGGCCAAATTTAAAAATATATTAACTTTTTACGCACGGAAATTCCATGAGTAATCTTGTAAATTACCCACGGAATATCCATTAATTACCCACAGAATATATTCTGTGGGTATTACCGACGAAATTTTCGTGGGTATAGGCATTAATTACCCACGGACTATTCCGTGGGTAATATCCACAGAATATTCCGTGGGTAAATTTTGTATAAATTCAGCGCCCTAATTTTATTTCTCTATTTACGATTTATTTCTCTCTCTCTCTCTCTCCTCGCTTCTCATTGCGGCGGCAGCGGCAAGCACGATCCGGGGCGGCGAGCGATCCTTTCTGTAGCCGGCGGCGTCCATTCTCCGGCCGATCTCCTTTCCCCTTCCGGCCACCTTCGCCGTGATTCCCACCTTCTCTCTCCCTTCCGACCACTTCTGTCGTCCGATTTGCAGCACCCACGCGAAAAAGGTACTCACTCTTTCCACTTTATCCTCAATCCAGTTCAAAATTTTAGAATTTGTTATGTTTCCGTATGATCTTTGTGTGTGTTCGTGGCACACCTTATGATTGTAAGTTTCTATTGATTCAACCGTTATCGATATTCATTGATACTCCATATGTCAATTGATAACTTTTCAATTAAAAACTAGCACCTTGATTGTTTATGCAAAAGGAATGTTTATGCAGTTTCTCATTGTATGTTGATCGTAATACTAAAGACTGACACTATATATAAGTATTATTTGGCTTCATTCCAGCACTTGGATCAAGCTTAAGGCAGTTTAACGCCCAGACAACCTTCTTATTTATATAATCATTGAAGTTGACTCTCTACATTAAGGGTTGACAATTTGTCAAGTTAAATGTGTTTTATGATTTATTATATGTTTTGTTTCATGGGGATTGCTTTATATGATATGCTCTATTTAAGGTTGACTCTTAATATTTTATTATTTTTAAAATATCATTAGCATATAGAAAGTCAATACATAAGCACCAAGCAGCAAACAATGAATCGAAAGAACAGATGGTATGTCGATAAGTCAACTGCCTGAGACAGCCTGAACCCAAAAAAATAAATATATAAAAGGTATGTTAGAAAAATCTTATAAAAGCACAAAAAAGAGAAAAGAATTACAATATATTAAATGATACAAATTGCAATAAACAGAGACAAAGAGAAAAAGATCATAGGAGAAAATTCGTTTGATGGTATTCTTGATGTTATCCGAGTCGTATGTGACACACTCTCCTTAAGACAAATTCACCCCCTCACCGAGTTGTGCTTGAGGTTGTTTTGGACGTTCGCCTCCCAGGATAAAACGGACGGACCAGACTATTATTGAACACTAGAATCTCTGGCGAATCTCACTATGCTTGGACAAAATCACCATCATTTCCATGGAAGAAAGACATCAAAATGACGAAGAAGAAAACATGCATTTTTCTTATTCTCATTCTCTTGTATCTCCTTTTCTCTCTTCTCTTCTCTTTAGTAAATTGTGGATGATTGTTTATATTCTCACAATTGTAACTTATATCCCATTACTCATCAATTCAATAAAGCTATTAACCTTGGTAGTAAATATTAGGTAGTTACAATTTTTAACCATCATAATGTCATCCATTATGTATTTTATTAATTGTTCACAACAACTAGGGACACAGTTCAATATAATAAATATGCAAACATATAATGAACCAAATAAACTTTCTCTATAATAAACGATAAAGATGATACATAACGGTTTTAAGTACACCAACAGACTTCATATTCATCATTTTTGAAAGCGGGGGGAAGGGATCTTTTTTTTGCAACCGAAAAAAACGGAGCAGATTTGACTCGACACTTTACATCTCTAAGGGAAGACCTTTTTCAGGAAGGTCATAGATGACTTAGATAATGTGGGTACAGTATGAAGGCGAATGGTGGTCTAATATAATCTCTCACTTTGTGAGATATTCCCATTTTTAATAAACTCAAAAAAAGGTTCTAGCAAATTTTTTAATAAGTGACGAGAAAGTTAAAGGTTCACAAATAGGGCTCAAATAAAGTAGTCATATATCACTTCCCGTCTAGCATAATTGATTTGTTATTGACAGTCATGCAAACATGTTTCATGAACCCCAAGAATGCCAACGTGATCCTATAAAGGTCTCATAGGTTGATAATAACACTTAAGATTCAAAATTAAAGCACCCTCAAATCATTATAAACTTTAGCAAACATCCCAAAATGTGAAAAGAACAAAAAAAAAATTAAAATTTTATAATTTTTTTGGATGGTGACACTATTTACACTCCCCTATATACCCACAAACTCGCAGAGACTCACAAAGAGTGACTCAAAAAAAATATTGACTACCTCCAAATTAAAAACATATTATCTCCTCAGAGCATAAAGAAAAAATAGAAGCATGCATTGTGTTAAAGGGTCGACATGGCACGCAAAAATAAAAGAAAGCAAATAAAATATTACCTAGTTGGGTTGCCTACCAAAAAGTGCATTTGGTTAAGGTCGTTAGCCCGATCGTTGCCCCAGTTTGGATTTGATCTTCCTTCCTTTGGCCCAGTTTGCAGTCTCGTGGGTCCTTATTTTCAGATGAAGCCCCATATAAATTCCTCTATTTATAAGATCATTTAACACCTTAGGAAATTTGTTTCTTGTTCTTTTCTTGGGCTTCTTTACTTGTGAGCCCTTGCTACTCTTTTCACTCTCACAAGAGGGAGGAGACACAATAAGGATGACTAAGTTATCATTGGAATTGCTACGGGGGTGAACATCCTCACTATCCCTCTTCTCACTACCATATATGGCAACTCAATCTCATCACAAACTTACTCATGCCATGGTTTCTATACATTCTCTACTTTATCAATACACCCACTTGAATTATCACTAAATGATCCATCTTGAGAGTCAACAACGCAGATTTTATAGACAAAATTCTCATTTGCGTCCTCTAAAGGTTGCTATTCAAGTTGTGGTGGTGGTATATCAATAAAATAACATGGCTCACAAGTTGGATCATAAACTACCTCTTCCCCATCATCATTAATTTTTCAAACCAGGTTTGAACGGCTTCCCCACTCTTGATGATAAGAAGAGGGGAAATCTCTTGATGATAAGAGGAGGGGAAATGATCATGTTGTGGTTGACATGGCAGAACGGAGATCCATTTTTGCATCCGTGGGAAATACTCAAGAAAATATGTTCTAGACGGGCACACATTAATATCATGAGAACAAGCACCACAAATAGGACACGCCTCTTGACTATTATAATTTACAAAATTTCTATTCAAGACCAGTCTTGTTAATTGTTCTAATTATTCAGACAAATTGATCAATTGTTTGAACAATCTCTGTTTGAGCAACTCATCATTGTTTCTCATTCCAAACATCCTCTTAGAGTATCTCACACACATTACTTTTAAACAACTAGAAAAAAAACTATTTACACTGCCTAAACAAACTTGTTTACTCACACAAGCACCCGACGATGGCACCAAAAACTTGATAGAGAAAAACTCACTTGTAATTAATAATTCTAGCAAGCGAACTAGTTACTGTGGTAGTAACGCGTAAAAGCAAGGGTCGATCTCATAGAGACTTGTGTACCAACAATTCGATTTTCAGCAGTAAATAGAAAAAGTAACAGACTGGTTTTTGGTTTTGATTTATTACTAATAAAATAAATTAAATTACTAACTAGACTAAAACAAGTAAATAAAAAGAATATGTAACAGAAAATACCAGATTTAAGCAATGATAGAGAAACCCATAGATTGGGTTCACATGTAAATCATCAATATGAAACGTTAATAATACTATCAGTCAATGTTGGAGGTTCATTCATTTAAGTAAAATTGGGCGTTCTCACATCCACAACTTATTACTCTCTAAATGTTATACTTTCTGCTAAATTCGTGTAACATTCAAGGAACCCATTAAAATCATAGGAATAAAATAACCTATAATTTGTTTCACAAACTAATGACTACACAAAATTATATTAATTAAAAAGTTTGACTTTGTATAGATTAAATAATTTCTTAACAATCACTATAAACAGATTTAGTTAAAAAGCCAATCACACCTACATATGTGATTGCAACTAGAAAACTTATTTAAAACACTTTTTATAAACCCAACAATTGATTGATGATAAAATTAACTAATACATAAAGATTTGATACACATTACCTCCAATTCACAGAATAAGAGAATTAGCCACGGATAATTATGATGAACATCAACAATTTTTCAATAAATTGCATAAAACTTGAATCGAAATATTGAATAAAAACTTGGAATCCTTCAATTTGTTTACAAACTTGAAAGGTGAATAAAACATAAAAGATGTAGAGAGAGAGAGAGAGAGAGAGAGAGAGAGAGAGAGAGAGAGAGAGAGAGAGAGAGAGAGAGAGAGAGAGAGAGAGAGAGAGAGAGAGAGAGGAAATTGATTATTCCTCCCCCTATATTTATATGTAAATTTAATATAAAACTAAAAGGAAAAGAAATTTCTAAATAAAAAGGAAAAGTAAAAGAAATATGAAACTAAGAGAATATAAAGCTATTTTTAACCAAGTCAAACTCTTCCTTCTCCAATTTGGTATGCATATTTTCTAGGCTTTTTGACTGATCCACGAAATTTCTAACAAGTCTATGAGATTTTCATAATTCCAATTTAGTCCCTCAACTTCTTTAAATTCCCAAAAAGTCCTTGCAATTTTGATAATTCCAAGATGTTCATCAACTTTCAATAATTCTAAAAAAAATCCCTGGATAGAGGGGGTGCGACCGCCCCTAATGAGGGGTGCGATCGCCCACATGGGTTGAGATTTACTTCGAGTTTCTGTTGTGTGGGTGCGGTTGCACCGTATTATGCTATGCGGTCGCATGTTCTGCATACCGACTTGTACCTTTTATGTCAGACTTCCAGAGACAATTATTTCTTCGTACTTACTCCAATTTGGACGTGCCACGTATCATTGAAAAGATATTGACGAGTACTATCCAATAGAATAGTCCGCTCAGTGATCACATATTTTTATCTTCCTTTTTGTTTCGTTCTTTCTCATTCCTTTATTCACTTTTTAAGCTCATAATCTATGCTTTCTTCAGTCTTTTCCCTATACTAATAAACACTGTAAAAAGCCATTAAAACGCCCAAGGTTGTGCACTAAATAAGACCTATGATTTCTTGATTTTTTTTTTATTATATTTTTTTTGATTCTGGGATAAATTGAATTGAGGAGAATGTTTTTGATTTCTGTGTTAATGTTTGGGGATAATGATCTTGATATTTTTTAAATATGAATCTTTAATTTTGGGAGAAATGTGGTTGGGGTGGCCGAATTTAGTTGGGGAGACGGTGGTGGTGGTCGGATTTGGGTGATGGTAGTGGTGACAACCAGATTTTGAAAGAGATTGTGGTGGGATTTTGGAGGGGATGGTGGTGGTGATCGAATTTTTGGAAGAGACGGTGATTGTACTTATTGACAGTCAGTGATGGTGGAGTTATGTGGAGACGAGAGAAGTCGATTGTCACAATCAACAACAAATTGACATTAATGTCTTTCTATTTTTAAGAAAAATGATCAAAAAGTCCCTTACGTGATATGCACATGATAAATTCTCGTTAAATTTTTAACGTCGTTTGATGATAGGGTGTAAAGTGAGATTTATAATCAATTAAGGTGTTACATTGGGATAAAATTCACACTAGGGTGCAAACTGGAAATGGATGTATATTTTGACCCTAAATTTTCATATATCTAATGCGTCATAAAATTTATTACAAAATTTCTCAAAATCATTTCATGATAATTAAAGTTGAAGCAACTCTAAATTTGAACTAAGTTTTAATAATTAACTAAGTTTTAATAATTATTAATTGAGATTAGTCCTTCATAATTATACCATTAACTAACTGAATCAAGGCCAACCCATAATACTTGTTATTTGGCCCCCTATAATAAACCCTAGAGTAAAATATACTACTCCTAAATCATACTCCAACCAAAAAATAGTAATTCCATTCTCAAATCCATAGATAAATGGTTCATAATCCCGATCATTTAGGCGGGACTAATAGAAATTGGTAAAAATCCCTATTTTGTTCTTTCATCTTCCCTCACAGCTAAAAGAAAATCAAATTTAGAACTCCAACTCAGAAAAAATGGGCAATCTCGACATCGCCCGCCGATAGCAAGCCCACCGGAGCCGGAGAAGATCACATTTACCGGTGATTCCGTCACTCACATCCACGCAGGTTAGTCTTTGCTGATAGTGTAATGCATCGACTTCGATTTATGCTACTGGCACCTCCGGGGCAGCTCTTACATTGAACTTAGCTTTCTGTGTGCGGTTGTCGATTTATTCATCGTTTCTAAGTTTTAACGAGTGATTGAGCTATATTTGCAAGTGGGTTTGTAAGAAATGCTTTATTGAAGCAACATACTGTGTTTGCAAGATTGTTGTGATCTAAAACAGGAAATGGGATTTTTGTTGGTCGAAATGTTTGTTGCCCCTGAATATGAACCGATACCGTTGTTCTAGAGGTGGGATTTTTGTTGATTATATTATTGGTTTGCTGAAGTGGAGCAAGTTCTTATGCTCATGTAAGTCCTTTTGTAATGATGATCTTCCTTAGAGCCCCATTCGCACATGGAGATAAACAAACATGCCACAACCAGGTCATCGAAAACCGAATATGGTGCAAGCACGATGACCCAAATCCATTACCTTGCCAAACTAGAGCTCTGATACATGTTAAGTTATCAACTTATTTAGAAGGGACTCAACTATGTATATTAACAAGTTCACCTTATTATCTGAAATGTTTGTTGCCCCTGAATGTTAACTGATACAGCTGTTCTAGAGGTGGATTTTATTAGTGGATTGCTGAAGTAGAGTAAGTTCTGATGCTCATGTACATGCTTTTGTAATGATGATCTTCCATAGTGCCCCATTCACACATGGAGATAAACAAACAGGCCACAACCAGGGCATCAAAAACCGAATATTGTGCAAGCTCGATGACTCAAATCCATTATATTACCAAACTAGGGCTCTGATACATGCTAAGTTACCAACTTATTTAATGGGGACTCAACCATGTATATTGACAGGTTCACCTTATTATCTTTAGGCTTTTATGGGAAGATATTTATCTTTGTCAGCGTGATTTCCATTGAATACATCACTTTCTAGCCCTCGTTTTCTAATTCGATGGTTAACCTTAAAAGACTGCAAAACAATAAATTTAGTTTCTTTCTTCGAGCTCAGGGATCAAAATAGTTTCTTCAGTTTATTGATGATTTGTTATCAGGGAATTTAGGGACCTGTGTGTTGCTTCTTTGAAACTTTTTGAGATGTTGGGGGCATACGCTGGCTGCCTAGGCAGAGATGATAGCCTTTGAGGTTTGGTTAGGTTAGGTATATCTTACCAGGTTTTATGCCCAACAATTTTTATGAGCTTGTTGAGGATCTGACGTTGGAGATCTGCAAAAATCTATTCTTCAACTCATTGAGTGATTATGCAGCAATTTAAGGTTATCTACGATTTCTTCATTCTGTTACTTATTTTATTCTTTTATGCCTTTTTCTTAAGAGACTTCGTATTTCCACCCCCATACTTGTTGAGTTCACCCACATTTCAACAACTTTCAAAAATGCCATGGAAGAAAATACAATATTATCCTATATTCTTCAACCCTTCTTATTCCCCAATAAACCCTAAACCCTTCACCCCTTCCTTCTTCGGCCAAAGCAATGCCCCCTTTCCCCCACCTCTCCACCCACCCCTCCCCCTTCTTCTTCCTGCTCAGCCTACGGAATCTGACGCCACAACGCACTCCCTCCCCAACCGCCCTACCCCCCTTATCCTCTGCCCCTTTATAATGTTTGGCCATGAAGGATGAACGAGCTTTAAGATGTTTGACCGTGGTTGATCGAACACTATAAAGCGTGTTCGGTAGGTGACAACCGAACACACCTCATGGTGCGCAACCAACATGGCCGAACACCATAACCGTGCGTGTATTCATGTTCATTTATATGGGGCTGTGTAGTTTGGGGTTGAAAATGGTGAAAATAGGGTTGAGGATGGGTGGTGGTGGCAGGTGGAAGGTGTTTGGCTAGAGAGAAAGAAGAAGATGAAAGGTTGGAGGAGAGGAAGAAGATGAAAGAGGTGATAGGGTAAAATTCAAAAGTGGGATGGTGTATTTGGTATGGAATGTAAAAAGGGGTGGTGAACTCAATCGGTATGGGTGGAAGTATTAAGTCTCTTTCCTCATCTTATGTACCGTGGTTACTTACCTTTAGCATATTCATCTATGAAAGGGATTTGGTTTTCTCCATATAGCCAATCACCATCAATTTGATTAATTAGGACTTAGGAGATTTGGAAACAAATAAAAAAGAAGGCTTAATTTATTCGGGACTTTTCAAGCATTTTATTGTATTAGTTAAGCTTAAACACCAAACACCGACTCTGGGTAATATGTTGACGTTAACATTTTGGGAATGGATATCAATATGCTGACATTCTTTAATCACTTCCACACCAGAACCCCTGACTTCCTATGTCTAGAGATCTCTCTCTTCTAGTCATTCATGCCTCATAGATAGTTAAGCACCAATTTCAGCAAGTATTTAAACCGAAAGTTTCACCAAACCGAAAATAAGAAGATCCTGAATTTTGATTAAATGGTATTTCTAGTACAACAATTTGTAACATTATTCCATAAACATTTAATATATCAGTAATATATGATGGATGCATCAACAAGACTGAACCCATTAATGAATTTTTTTATAAATTGAATGTGGTACAACTATTCACTTAAAAGGATTACCTTGGTAGATTCATCTAGGTTCTAAAATTTAATGTGGATGAAATGATTTCCTGTATTTATTTTGCTTATCCCTTTCCTTGCAGATCTGCTAAGAAACCATATTAGTGTCCGATGTTTGTGACTGTTTTCTCGTAGTTTTCTTAAAATTGTTGCTTGTATGTTTATGACTTTTGTTCATTGTTCTGAAGTAAGAGATGGCGGATAGATTCGAGGAAGGGGAAGATGTTGCAAGTGATTCAGGCGACTCTTTTATTGATGATTCAGAAAATGATGAACCATCAACATCTGGACAGGACGATGGATTGCATCTTGAGGTAAGGCCACATTGGTGTTTTCCTTTTTTGCCCACCTTTTTTTTTGCTAATGTTTTCAAATTTAATGATAATAAATATTTATTTGTTATTTAGTACGTAATAAAGTTTTCTTATTTGCAAGTTACGCAATCATTAAATTTAACATGGTGCAGGCACCATTAACTGAGAAAGAAATAGAAGATCTAATTGCTGAACTCTTGGAAGTTGAGAGTAAGGTATCATTTTCTTTTTTGGCCCTTTTTTTTCTTTGAGTTAGGGCTAGATTTTCTTTCATTTTTCTAAAGTTTTTTTTTTTTTTTGCCCAATTCTTCCTTCTTAATGATAGGCTGCAGAGGCCCAAGAATCACTTGAAGACGAGTCTTTAGCAAGAGTGGAGGCTGAAGTGAGGGAAGAGTTGGCACAATCTCTCTCAGACGAAGATGTTAGTATTCTATCCACTTCTGTCTTGTCTTCTAACTTTTACCACTTTTGCTTATTAAGGCCCTTGTTCTATTGTGTACAGCTGGAGAAAGCCGTTAAAGAGGAAATGGAAGCTCTGAAAGAAGAATGGGAAGCAGTGTTGGATGACCTTGAAACAGAGAGTTCTCATCTCCTGGTCTGCTCTTTTTATCTTGGTCCAGTTTCTTGCTTTTGGTATATATTTCAGTAGCTCATATGGTTTGGCTAATCCGTTAGACCAGGGTCGTCTAGCGGACTTAATTCGTTGGCAGTAACTCTGTCCATGCTAAGCCTAAAGTAATTCATGTTTGATCAAACCCGAGGTCAACCTAAACTAGAGTAAACCAAGTGTGCTTGATCTCGGACTAAGCTTTTACTTGTGTTAGGCAAATTATAGAAGTATAAATGTTATTTATGATGAAACGTTGGGAATCAGTTGTTGACAATATATTAAGAAAAATGGTACTGTGCGTCATCTTGCTACAATGGTGGTCATGTATTTGTTGTGAAGATCATTGAAAAAATGTAGAGAAAATGTAAGTATCTACATGCGTTTTATTACGTTAGATAAAGTATATGATTAGCCTCCAAATAAATTACTGGCGGATATTAGAGAAGAAAGGGGTCAAAATTAAGATTTATATATTTATGTGATTAAATAGACTAATGATTGAGATATGAATATTATTAGATCCGAATATGAATATCGTTGGGGCGTTTCCTCAGCAGCGACGCGCTACACTTCAAAGACCTGGGTGTAGTGATAAGTATGCAAAGGTTGCTAGGTCGTCGCCCGGAAGCGATGCGCCATCTCTTCGCCCGGGGGTGGTGTCAAATATGCAAGGGTTCCCGCATTGCGGACGAGTGCGGGTAAAGAAGCTAGTCCATGGTAGGTGTAAGGGTAGTGGGATGCGCTTTGGAACTTGGAACATTGGATCCTTGACAGGGAGATCAACAGAGGTGGTGGAAGTTATGAGGAGGAAGATTCACATAATGTGTCTACAGGAAACTAAGTGGGTTGGAGAGAAAGCAAAAGAAATATCGCCTTAGGGTTTTAAGCTGTGGTACTCAGGAAAGATTAAGGGTAGAAATGGAGTGGGTATCATTATTGATAAGGAGTATATTAATGATGTGGTGGAAGTGTACAAGAAGAGTGATAGAATTATGGGCATTAAACTTGTGATACGTGATGAGATTATAACTATTATTTTCGCCACTGCATCACAAGTAGGGTTGGATGCATCTATTAAAAAAGGGTTCTGGGAAGATTTGGAGGATGTAGTGCAACGAGTACCTAGTGGTGAGAAATTAGTCATTGGTGGTGATCTGAACGGGCATGTGGGGTCTAGTCAACATGGCTTTGAGAGCATATATGGAGGTTTTGATTTTGGGGAGAGGAATGAAGCAGGAAATAGTATCCTGGACTTTGCGTTTGCATATGACTTGAGTATAATGAACACTTGGTTCAAGAAGAGAGAATCTCACTTGGTGTCCTATAGGAGTGCAGGTAATGCGAGTAAGATTGACTTCTTCTTAGTAAGAAATGCTTGTAGAAAGAGTTATACAGATTGCAAGGTTATTCCGGGTGAGAGCACATCAACTCAACATAGACTTGTGGTACTTGATTTTCGAAGTAAGAGAATTTCGAGGAAGAGAAAACCACAGGTAGACCCTAGAATCAAGTGGCGGAGACTTCAAGGGGAGAATCAACAGAAATTTGTGGCTAAAATGGTCGATACCGGTATTTGGTCGGATAATATGGAGGATATGGATATAGATTCGACTTGGACTAAGATGGTACATACCATAAAGGAGGTGGCGAAAGAAGTCCTTGGAGAATCTAGAGGAAACGTGCCACCAAGTAAGGACACATCATGGTGGAACGAGGAAGTAAAACAAGCAATAAATGGCAAGCGAGAATGTTACAAATTATTGGGGAAATGTAGGAGCGACGAGAACTATGAGAAGTATAAGAAAGCTAGAAGAGATGCTAGGAAAGCAGTAAAAGACGCAAGAGCAAAGGTGAATCAGAAACTTTATGATAAGTTGGATACAAAAGAAGGGGAAAAGGACATCTACAGACTCGCTCGTATGAGGGAGAAGAGGACACGAGATATTGGGACGGTTAAATGTGTGAAGGATGTAGACCAAAGAGTTCTAGTCGGGGATAAAGAGATAAAAGATAGATGGAGTTCGTACTTTGATACCTTGTTCAATGGCGGTCAAGAGCAGGATATTGGAGATTTAAATATCTCTTATAGTATGGTTAATCGAGATTTTATGCGGAGAATTCAAAAGAGTGAAGTGGAAATGACAATGAAAAAGATGGGATTGAAGAAAGGTGTAGGACCGGATGGTGTAGGACCGAATGGTATACCAATTGAGGTTTGGAGATGTTTCGGGGAGAGGGGAATAGATTGGTTAACAACGCTATTTAACAAGATATGGAGAATTAACACAATGCCATTGGAGTGGCGGAAGAGTACTCTGATCCCTTTGTATAAGAATAAAGGTGATGTCCAAGATTGTGCCAACTATCGGGGGATCAAACTAATGAGCCATACTATGAAACTTTGGGAAAGAGTGATTGCACAAAGGCTGAGAAAAATTGTGGATATTTCGGATAACCAATTTGGGTTTATGCCGGGAAGATTGACTATGGAGGCAATATATCTTATGAGACAAACCATGGAGAAATATCGGGATCAAAAGAAAGATTTGCATATGGTTTTCATTGATTTGGAGAAGGCGTATGATAAAGTGCCAAGGGAGGTACTTTGGTGGGCATTAGCAAAGAAGGGTGTTTCAAAGAAATATATTGATATTATCAAGGACATGTATAATGGAGTTAGTACTTGTGTACAGACTAGTGTTGGGAAGACTGAAGAGTTCCCTATAAAGATTGGAGTGCATCAAGGTTCCGCACTTAGCCCCTTTCTTTTTGCTTTGATAATGGACGAATTGACGAGGTCAATCCAAGATGATATACCAAGGTGTATGTTGTTCGCAGATGATATTGTGCCGATTGATGAGACAAGAGAGGGTGTTGAAAGTAAATTGGAGTTGTGGAGACACACTTTGGAATCTCGAGGTTTTAGACTGAGCAGAAGCAAGACTGAATATTTGGAGTGTAAGTTTAGCAGAGTTGGAAGTAGAGAGGCAGGGGCGGTCACATTTGATGGAAATATTGTCCAAGCGTCCGAGTTTTTTCGCTATCTTGAATCCATTATCCAAAAGGATGGAGAATTAGATGGAGATGTGACTCATAGGATTAAAGCAGGTTGGTTGAAGTGGAAGAGTGCCACAGGGTTTCTATGTGATCGCGGCATGCCCCATAGATTAAAGGGAAAATTCTACCGCACGGCAATTAGGCCGGCACTGCTTTACGACACTGAACGTTGGGCCGTGAAACAGTGTCACGTGCATAAGATGAATGTGGCGGAGATGCTTATGCTTCGATGGATGTGCGGTCATACAAGAAAGGATCGATTGGGAAATGAGGTGATCGGAGGTAAAGTAGGAGTTGCGCCCATTGAGGATAAAATGAGGGAACACCGTCTAAGGTGGTTTGGACATGTGAGAAGGAGACCGAGTGATGCACCGGTTAGGAGGTCGGAACAGTGGAGAAATGATAAATTGGCGAGGGGTAGGGGAAGACCCAAACAAACTTGGATTAGAGTGATTGAAAATGATATGAGTTTACTTGGAGTGGATGAAAGTATGGTGTTGAAGAGGCCGGAGTGGAGGGCAAAAATCCATGTGGGGGGTTGATTTTTTTGTATTTTTTTTGTATATATATATTTTATTTATTTATTTTTATTATTATTATTATTATTATTTTAATTTTATTTAATTTCATTTTTTTTCTAACAACCTTTTACACGATGACATACGAGGATTCATGTTAGCCGACCCCAAATTATTTTGGGACTAAGACTTTGTTGTTGTTGTTGTTGTTGTTGTAGTATTGGATAAAATAGAAAGCCCAGATTAAGATGGAGTCGTTGAAGGATCAAACTTAGGGCCTTATCTTTTTACCTTAGTGATGAAGGGATTAAAAAAACATGTACAAGATAGCATATTGTGGTGCATGTCATTTGTGATGACATGGTCTTATTGATGAGATTAAGTCAAGGGTTAATGCTAAAGTAGAAAAGTATAGATGGCTTTTAGCTTTAAAACAATCAAAGTTAGCAAGTATCTTGTCTTAAACAGTTCAAAGCTAAGATTCTTTTGTAACTCCTAAATTCCTTCCTCAGCTTGTCTTGGGTCGAGGTACTATGGCATGGTGCATCCTTCCTGTTGCAGACAGATTAACTTAAACTTCCTTAAGGTATTTAAAAGATTCCTCCACTAAGCTATGGTGATGGTCTGGGGGTCACATTCATGTGCACACTTTAGTATGAACATTAATGCCTTAGAGGAATCAAGTATAGGTTTCCTTTCAAAGATTTTTGTAAATAGTTTTTTGATGTCCATCTGGATGGTGCCATCAATAATTTTAGAAGCTTTATATAAAGAATAATTGAAATTAAAGATCTCCCAGCAGTAATGCATCTTCTTGCTCAGGCCAAACCATTTATTCTTGGTATTGTAAGCGGCAATAATAAGAGAGAGGACTTCTAGGGTATGCGGTACACTGCTTCCTATTTGCCTGAAGGTGTGACCGTAATGGTGTGGAAAGATCTCTTGGTCATTTTCTCTTGAACTCGTGGCCAAACCGGACCGGAACCGGAAAACCGGACCGGAACCGGCCCGGAAAAGCCCGGAACCGCCATGAACCGGGGAGAAAACCGGAACCGGGGTAACCGGAACCGGTTTGGAGGCGGGCCGGTTAAGGTTCACCAAAATGGTGAACCGGACCGGAAAAAGCCCGGAACCGGACGAAAATTTGTTGTTTTTCAATAGAACCGGCCCGGAACCGGACCGGAAAAGCCCGGAACCGGACCAAAACCGTGAGAAAACCGGAACCGGATAACCGGAACCGTGAGAAAAGCGGGCCGGTTAAGGTTCACCTCCTCGCCGAACCGGAACCGGCGGTTCAAGGCCCGGAACCGGAACCGGACCGGATTTGGTCATCCCTATCGAGCAACATGTTCCTTCATAGTTCAGACACCTTTCGTAATGTTGTACACATAAGTTCTTCTATCATGTGCTAGCTAGCTGGAATTGGTTACTGATTTAAAGGGTCTGGTTTCTCTCATGATTGTATTTTAGTTTGTGGTTGTTATGTTCGTTTTGCCAATATAATTATACTATGTATGTGCTAAATGTGAGTAGGAACAACTTGATTGTGCTGGCATTGAACTCCCCAGCCTCTATAAGTGGATTGAAAGTCAGGCTCCCAATGGTTGCTGCACTGAAGCATGGAAAAGAAGAACACACTGGGTTGGATCTCATGTGACCAGTGACGTTACTGAATTAGTCGCAGATGCCGAGAAGTATCTACAAACTCACAGGCCAGTTAGAAGGTAGCTAATTCCACTTCATTATTTGTAAAACTCCTTGAAGGTTTAAAGCTATATGCTGGTAATTCATACTTTGGAACAGACGGCATGGCAAAACTTTGGAGGAGGGTGCCAGTGGTTTTCTGGGGAAAAGACTTGCAACTGTTGATAGCAAAGAAGTTCTAACTGGAAATTCTGAAGCCGAGTGGAATGCCTTCCACAAGATGATCTCTTCATCAGCAGATAGCACTTCATTTGGTAGCAAGAATTGGGCTTCTGTTTACTTGGCAAGTACTCCACAACAAGCTGCGGAGCTGGGGCTCAATTTTCCTGGTGTGGACGAGGTGATGTGTTTAGTTAGTACTCCCTCTGTCCCATAATGATAGTCCCATTTGAATATTCAAGCATATTAACAACATATTTTCATTTTCATTACTACCCTTAGTGAGTCCAATTATTACTCCCAATAAACTCTCTTGCAACAACCATTACTCAATAAATTCATTACTAGTTTAAGTTTGGAAGTTCAATCATTTTAACTCCACAATTTTAGAAGCAGGACTATCTTTTTGGGACAAATATAAATAGATAGTGGGACTATCATTTTGGGACGGAGGGGGTATATGTTTTTGATTTGGTATGGGAGTGACTTCTATTGTAACATTTCACACTTGCAAGGTACGTTTCTTTGTTTATTTTGGCACTCATCTTGACTCTTTTTTTTGAGTTAGAAGCACAGTTGATGTTCTAGTCCAAGTTTGGTTATCTCCTGATCATTTTCTGAGAAAATTGTTTTAGATCCGACAGTGATTTCCCTTCAAACTCTGTCCTGCATCCCCAGTTGTCATATAATTCCATTCTACAATTTTAAGAAGCTATACAATTATCACCATCTTCGTTTTTCTCATTCCTCTGTCTTCACTTCATAGAAAAAGGATCTAATGTAGACCTTTCCTGAATCTATCGATCTTTTCATTTTCATGATGCTTCTCCTCTGATTTTTGAGAGGAAAAGTCATTCTTCTTCTTGGAACTCACATTCATCGGGGATCTCAATGACAAATAATAATGAATCAGCGACTTAAACATTCTCGCTTCAGATGACATCTCTTGTTCTTCAGATAGGGAATCTCATTGCTAGATGCTGGTTGTACTTTCATTGCTAAATCTTTCATTGAAACTTTTTTCCCCATCTGCCTGAAAAGCTTTGACTTTTCAAGTTGGTGGCTTTTGTCTGGTAGTATGTGCTTGTAGGTTAAACACTATACGTAGATCAAAGCTTAGATATTGTAAACACTCTTCTTGCACATGTGTGACTTCTGTTGTAATCATAACCAAACTCCCATTATTGCTTTCTCTATTGCCCTATATGCGCTAAAGGGTATCTCCTCACTCTTTATAAAGATTGTTTATTTATTGCTAGGGTTTCATTTGTGGGTGGGGGAAGATGTTGTGTAGTTGTGCGAGTGTTCGGGACCCTTTGGTGTTTCTAGGCAGAGGAAATCTTCAAGAATTTAGCACTTCCTGTTCCACTTGGAGGGACACGGTCTTTACCTTCTTCTCTTTGGACTGCCACCTTGGGTGACTTTTTGGGTCAACAATTAGTACTGTATCAAAAGGAACCTTGGTGTTTGTGCTCTTTTCACTTTGCATTTTTTCATTTTTGTCGAGATGTAACACAGTATTATGCTAGTTGTTAGGCAACCTAATGCAACTCTTCTCATTTATCCTGGCTTGGAGTTGCTAGGCAACCTAATTCAACTCTCCTCATTTATCTTCTTGGGGCGGTTGTGCAAAGTTATGACAAGCGCAACATAGTTAGTTAGGAAGTGTGATAATATCGATATTAACAACTATAGTAGAGGTAGATACATAAGCGGACATGTATGAAAACAATTATGTCGTGTGATTTGAGAGATGACCTTTCGGGTAACCACCAAAGTAATTTGGACAATGGCTGAGCTGTGATGGGTTTTCACTTTGTAGTTTCATGGTCTTTTTTCCTTTGTATCTTCGCTCTTATGCTGGACATCATCTCCCTTTGGTTTATTTTCCATATCACCAAAAACAAGGGGGGGGGGGTCAAATAGGATCAACCCCCACAATTTCATGTTTTCAGGCTTTCCCTCCCAGTCTTACATATTTTGAGGTCTAGTCTTTTTTATGTTAGATTGCTACAATGAACTTAGGGACGAGCATCTTCCATGGGATTGCTGTTACTAAAAGTAAAAAAAGAACCATCAAGCATCTACCACGGGATCTGTGAATTGACTAAAATCGCTTTTATTGGCAACTGACCAAAATCCCTTGTTTCTTTTCATAGTCCTCCTTTTAAATACAATTGAACTGTGTGTGGCTTGTATATGTTGAAGAAGGGTTGGTCACACGAACTAGAGGTCACAGATCAACCATTCTGCAGTCATTTTTGGCGTAATTTTGGTTGCAGCAAATGTGATGCAAGTGTTCTTGTATCAAATTTAAGATGATGAATGATTTTATTTAGCTTCGCTTGTCCTTTAATATGTATTAACTTGTTTTCATTACAATCATCAGGTGGAGGAGATAGATGACATTGAAGGCAGTCTTAGCGACCCATTTATTGCTGACGCTGTAGTGAATGAACAAGAATTGAACCTTTCTGAAGAGCAGAGGAGAAACTTTAAAAAGGTCTCTCTACAATCTTTTATCCCTGTCTTTGTCACATTTCACATATTGCCATCATCTCTGATGTTGCTTTAATGCCATTTCCTTCAATTTAATGGAACAAGAGACTAAAGGCTCCTTATTGTAGATGGTAAGGGATAGGACAGAAGAATGTTCTATCACCAATTTCATTATGAAATTAGCTGTAGCGTTTTGCGGTTACACTGTTTTTTGAGGCTAAAATCATTGTTTGTGGACTTTGATGTACACATATATATTGTTGTTGTTGTTCTGTTTGTCCTAATGGATTCTATTAGGTTAAAAATATATTTTATCTATTTATTATCGTTCTAAAGTTGAACTGGCGGACTTCTACTTGGACTGCTTATACCAAAATACTTGGGGATAATGATATACCTTATATTGTTTGATATGATAAGGAGGTTTTTTTTGTTGTTGTTTCGCTATCTTGGATCCATTATCCAAAAGGATGGAGAATTAGATGGAGATGTGGCTCATAGGATTAAAGCAGGTTGGTTAAAGTGGAAGAGTGCTACAGGGTTTCTATGTGATCGCGGCATGCCCAATAGATTAAAGGGAAAATTCTACCGCACGGCAATTAGGCCGACATTGCTTTACGGCACCGAATGTTGGGCCGTGAAACAGTGTCACGTGCATAAGATGAATGTGGCGGAGATGCGTATGCTTCGATGGATGTGCGGTCATACAAGAAAGGATCGGTTGGGGAATGAGGTGATCAGAGGTAAAGTAGGAGTTGCGCCCATTGAGGATAAGATGAGGGAAAATCGTCTACGGTGGTTTGGACATGTGAGAAGGAGACCGAGTGATGCGCCGGTTAGGAGGCCGGAACAGTGGAGAAATGATAAAATGGCGAGGGGTAGGGGAAGACCCAAACAAACTTGGATTAGAGTAATTGAAAATGATATGAATTTACTTGGAGTGGATGAAAGTATGGTGTTGAAGAGGCCGGAGTGGAGGGCAAAAATCCATGTGGGGGGTTGAGTTGTAATGTTTTGATTTTTTTTATTTTTTTTTAATTTTTTTTAATTTAATTTAATTTAATTTTGTATTTATTTTTTTCACGATAACATGTGAGGATTCATGTTAGCCGACCCCAAATTATTTTGGGACTAAGGCTTTGTTGTTGTTGTTGTTGTTGTTGTTGTTGTTTTTATTCCCATATCTCGTTTTCTTGGGTTTCTTGTTTTCCTTCTTTTGGTTGGTTTGGGGTGCAGGGGGACCGGTAAGGAATGTGGGTCGGGTGATTTTCTGTTAATTTTTTGTTAACAATGAGCTGTTTATATTCATTTCCTCCACTTCATAGCAATTTATAATGACAGGTTAGGGAGGAAGATGATATAAATCTTGACCGGAAGCTCCAGCGTCAATTAAAAAGGAAGAGACAGAGAAAAAGACTTGAACAGGTGTAGTTTTCTCCTTTGCGCTAATATTTCATACCTTTTGTTGAGTAGTTTTACACATGCAGAACTCTTTTCATTACCAGCTAGCCATCTTTTATACAGCATGTATTCCATTTGAGTAATCGCTGGATCGAAATGAAGTTAGTTTGAGGACGTTCTCAATATTTGATTATTGATAATGGGTGATGATACATAGGATTTTTTGTAGTATTATATTTTTATTTTGTGGTTATTTTTTTCAAGTGTTTAGGGGTATTTTAGTAACTCTTACAATTAGGGTTAGCATTTAGGATTATAAATAGATTAGAGGCATCACTTTATTTTGGTTAATGAAGAATTGCAGTTTTTGCGGTGTAATCATTGGGCTGCGTGTGGATTGCATCACTCAAATCAGCTTGAATCTGAATATTCATTGCAGAACGACAATTAAATATCTATTTCCTAGGCCATCCTGCATCAGGTTATCATTTGGTTTCTCATTTATGTATTCTTGATTAGTTTATTTTTGTTTGATTCTTTCTATCTTCCAAGCTATACTGGCTCATATCCAGTCCACTACGATCTTCTAATGTTGAATCTACCATGAAAGTTCTAGGATTCCACTATGACTAAACAAGAGTATGCCAATTTAGTTATGCATACTATATATATGGCATTAAATGCGTATAAATACAATGAACCAGTTCGGTAAATATATACATTTAATAGACAGATTTGTTTTCACATGTTTATCTTAATCTATAATTGCCATAAAGAGACCAACTGAAAGCTTTATCTGTTATTCATACTCCCTCAGTCTTAGAATTGGTGTCCCCATTTCCTTTTTAGAGTGTTTCAAAAGAATTGTCCTCTTTCTTTAATTAATTAACTTTTTGCATTGATAGTTGTACTGTTCAACACTTTATTGCTTGAGTCCGCACATTATATTGGTTTCCTAGAATTATGAGCTTTTTCCAAGGGCACTTATTTTTTTTGACCAAGGGTTTTTGTTTCAAATTGAATTCTTGAATTATGCCAAGTGGATAATTTTGGATTTCATTTGAAAGTATAATTTTGTGAATGTATGTCGGTCAAGAAAAAAGTTTTTTTTTCTAGTCATATTGTTTGGTATAGTATTGATGGTAGCACTGTTTAGCTGATGTTTATGATTTTTGGACTATGATGGGGTGCACTAGCGCTACCTGGTCCAGCCATGACATAGTGGCGTGTCTTGATATTAGTTGGATAAACCAAAAATGAAAGAAAAATATAAACCAAAACTAAAAGAAAAAGGGAAACATATTGCAACATAGCAATTACACAATTACATAGACAATACTTCCCATGATTTGGTTCAAGGAGTTTACTGCACCCAACTTGTGGGCTAGGATCAGTCAAGTGACAAAAGTAGGTTGCATGGGAGGCCAAAATGAGTTCAGAAGCATGTTTGTCTTCAAAAGACCGCAAGACAGTGGACTTGAAATTTATTGCTCAGGTCTTTTGGTCTGGAGCTGTTGGTCTAAGTTGGGAAGATGGCCCATTGACAGGTCTGTGAGTTTTCCATTGAGAGCATTTGTGCTGTATGAGTGCAATTATGCCGAAGTTCTTTTGTGGATGTCTTGGCTGGTATAGAAGCCTTCGTGGTGTTGCAAATCTTATGGTTCCTTACTAGTTGGCGACTTTGTTTCTTATTTTTTTTTGCAGTTATGATTTCAAGCTTGGGGAATAAAATTAGGAAATTAACTTTGTAACTTGTGAGTTGAATAAGTAGCTCTCTCCCCCCGGTCCCGTGTTCTCTCTCTCTCTCTCTCTCTCTCTCTTTCTCTCTTCTATGGAGTGTTTCACTCATGACTTGTGCTCCTTTATATGGTTTGTTGTTTGCATTATTCATCACTTGTGAGGCTTTCTTGGCTGTTGGCTGAATTAGTTAGTATTTTTTATTATTCTACATACGTATAAGTGGCGGAGGCACCCCTTGGCTTAAGGGGGCAGCTGCCCACATTTACTTTTTAGAGTGTAAGATCTTTTGCGAGTGCCCTTCCTTTGGGGAAAGGTCCTATAATATGGGACATTCCATTTCTTCCCGGATCTCCCTTTCTTTTACGTACCTAGTTCTGCTATACGAATGCATTTCTCTTTATCTGTCTCCTATCCCTAAAGAGAAGTTATAAGGGCCTTCTAACTTCCGACCGAGAAGCCGTAATAGTATCTCGGGTTTGCAACGATAACTTGGTATAAGGATAAATATAAAGATTTGATAGGATTCGATTTTGTACTATCAATTTTTGAAAAAGAACTCCTTTTCACTATTATAAAAATTATAATTTACCCCCTTTTACCAAGAAAAAATAACACTATATTTTTACCTTGTTTGAATTAAATTTAGGCATTGTATCATAATATTTCATATTGAAATGATCTTGACCCCGTGTTAGAAAAATACGTACTCCGCCATTAATACGGATATAAGAGGAGGATATCCTACTACAAAGACTTTACCATCCACTGAGGGGATAATGCTACACTTTAAATTTGTAAATGATAGTATTCTTAATGGTGGATCAATAACCTAACATGCATGATTCTAGGGTGTAGACTTTAGAGTTCACAAAATCATTCTTGTCATTCTTTTAAATCTTATTTGACTCGAAGCCCGGATCTTTCTTCCTTCCCAATTGCGTCTTGTATTTAGAAGGCCTAATCTCTGTTCAAGATTCGGGCTTTTATGTGGACTCTAGCATTGATAAACTTAATAATAATGATAAATTGCAGTATCACAGACCTAACATGTGTTTATCTCTGCGTTGGTGTGTGATTTGTTAGTCTTGTGAGAGACTCATGATCTCTTTCATTGTTGTGATAGAGCTTGATATCTGTGGAATCGTCTATACGAGATGACTGGAGTTAGTTGGGAAAGCCTTTTCATATGCATGTTCGTGGTATCAAAAGAGGTGTTAATGAGAGGATTTTGTGGGAGTGTGGGGTCTTTGCCATATTTTGGTGTATTTGAATTGAGAGGAACGCAAGAATCTTTAAGGAGCGTACTTTGGGAAGGTTGTGTGCTTATCATCTCTATGGGGTTTTCGGCAGATACCTCTTTCTGATATGAGTGACTGGACTGTGGTCTTTTCATACATCAGGTGTTTTATTTCTATTTTTGTACTTTTTGATGGACTCCTTGTCCATCTGTTTGTTTATTCTTTTCATCTCTACTATATTCCCTTTTCTTATAAAGAGAGGTGCATCAATAACAATTTGTAGAAATTCAGGAGGATAACTAAATTTTTATAAATTTTTGGGTCAAAGTTCAATTAAGTTAACATTAAAGTCAAAGTGGGACTATCTTTCTGGGACAAAGGGAGTAGTATAATGTTTGATAGGAATCTAATAATGTAATCTTGGTCATGAACTCTGCAGGGTGTCGCCATCTGTTCCTGAATTAAAAATAAATAATAGTAGAATCAAAATAAATAATAGTAGAATTAAAGTACAAAATATTAGGAAAAAAGGATCACCTTGACCAATCAATCAATCCAAACTTGTAACATATAGAAATAGAAGAGTTGACCAAACAAGAATTCTCTATCCACATATGCTATCTACGCTATGAAAAAAAACATTTGTCAGGTATACATAAGAAACCTAGATAATATACACATCCAAATGAAGCCTTACTCTTTTTATTGGAAACTAGAAATGAATGTATCTTAAAGGTGGTCGATTGAGATCCCACCACTGACATTTTATGTATACTATACAGAGGTAGTGTCCTTTTGTTATAGTTCATATAAAATGATGCAACTTGAACTTGTCTGGTTATATATCTTGTTGTTCATGGTTTTCTTCTTTCCATTTATGACCAGGAGGGTATTATTAAAGAAGACATCTCTGGTGATAGGGTTATGGACAGCAATTTGGATCACTCAACACTTGTTGAGTCTATCTCACTTCAGAATGACATTGCTTCAAAAGCGCTGAAGAAAGGTGAGCTGGAACGTAACAAGAGTCACATTGGCTTGCAAAACCAAAGGGATAATGGGGCCCGCTCGAATATTATAGGCGCTACTTCACCTGACTCTAAAACGAAGGTTCTGAAACGACCCCTTGACGGTGATGAACTATGTGCTACTAGTAAGAAGGGTCGGGTTGTAATCATAGATAGTGATGATGATATTTCCGATGAAAAATCTGGCGTGGCGAGTGATACAGTCGATCAAAGTGATTTGAAAGGAAATGGGGACGATACCAGGGTTGCTAATGATCCCTGTGACAGTCTGAATGAGGACTTTCACTGCACTGCCTGTAACGAAGTTGTTACTGATGTGCATAGGCATCCTCTTCTGGAAGTAATTGTTTGCAGGAGTTGCAGAAAGTTAATTGAATCAAAAATGCAAGGAAAGGTATAATTGTTTAGTACTTATTGCATTTAATGTTACCCTTTAGCTATTTTATGAATGTTTGTTGATGATGGAACACATTTGTATGTAACACGATATGCACTTGTTAAGCTACATTCCAGAACGCGTAGGGAAGGAGGGGAGTGTGATACATGATACCCCTTTTTGTTAGTTCTGCCTGCATTATGAAAATATTACTCCCTCCGTCCCATAATGATAGTCTCATTTGACTATTCAGACATTTTAAAAAAATACTTATATTCATTTCCATCACTGATGAAGTTTAGTTATTACACCATTGCTCCCCTAGCAATTGTTCTCATTGGACACTGCTCTCTTTCTCTCCCTCTTCTTCCTTATTGGGCAATTATGGAAGTTCAATGATTCTAACCTATCATTTATGGAAATGGGACTATCTTTTTGGGACAAACAAAAATTGCAAATGGGACTATCATTATGGGAAGGAGGGATTAGTAGACAAGTGAATTGAATTGGTCAAGTAGTAGATCCTGCATATACTTGAATAATCAATCTCATCTTGCAAAGGAGATTTGGGCAAATACTGTTCTTTCTGTGTTTATCTTCAAATGGCAGTCTGCATACACATTAACATATTTTTTTTGTTAGAATGAGAAGTTATCATGCTCGCTAAGTAGCTGCCAGAAGTGTGAAATTCTGGCCATTTCGTTGTATTGTAATATAATTTTATTATTTGACTTTGACAAGGTTGTATCTTTTTGAACGATTGCCTGATATGTTTCCAGTTAAGTAGTTTTACCGAATGTTAGAGACTTGTTCAGTAAGCTTCATCTGGTAAATTTTTGTTAATTAGGAGAACAAGCATTTTGTTAGATGGAAGGTACACTATTTTGAAAATATCTCATCATTGGAACTGTTCAATTTGATCTTGAAAAAAGAAGAAAATGAAATGGGGCTACTGAATAAGTGAGTAAATATCTTTGATGTTTTCTGGAGTTTCTTATACTAAAAATTTGGATACGAGCCACATGACAGGATGGTGAATGCTCAGAATGCTATTGTGGATGGTGTGGAAGGAACAGTGAGCTTGTAAGTTGTAGATCATGCCGAGTGCTATTCTGTACCTCATGCGTGAAGAGGAATCTTGGCGAGAAGTGTTTGCTAGAAGTGAAGGCATCTGGTTGGAGATGTTGTTGCTGCACACCTAGTATGCTACAGCAGTTGAGTTCAAAGTTGGAAAAAGCCCTTATGAGTAGCTCTGAAAGTAGCTCTGAGAGTGATTCAGATGATTCTGATGAAGATGTCAATACGGTGGTTAGGTATGCTGGACTTTTTTTTCCTCTTTTGGTAGATATGTGCCAAATTTTTCCTAAATAATCCCATCTGGTAGTATTGTATGGTGTAGTATTTATATTATCATTTAATGTTTTATGCTGAAACTGATGTTCATGAGCATATGTTTTGTGTCTTTTGTTGTGATGAATTATGGTCAATCTATTAGGTTAAGCATATGTGTGCATGCATATTTGCATGTGTTATTTGTCCAATCTCCAACCATTTATTAGATTTATAGGAACAATGTGATTGTACAATTTGCACCCAATTAACTTACTTTTTTGTTCACTTTAATCGGGTATAGTTATCTGTTTTAGTGCAAAGAGTTTAGTGCAATGGGTTTAGGAACATTTAAGGCTTGTAGAGTTTCTCAAGTATGATGGATTTAGCCTGTTCACATTTCGATCTTTAAGAATAAAAAATTAAGGATTAGTTATCAGTGAATTGCTTCTTTATGTTAATGCATAATTTTCAATTGCTAAATGCTCTGGTTTCTTGTACCCTTTCACGTTCCCTTGAACAAAATCTATAACTCATGGCACTCATACAAACTAAGATCTTGAACTACGTAATTCATATTTTTTGGAGATATGTAAAGCAGGTTCCTATATGAAATTGAACACTTTATACGTTTCCTTATGTATCAGCACCAAAAGAAGAAGGAAGAAGTTTATTCGTCGAATTATTGATGATACTGAATTGGGCGAAGAGACTAAAAGAAAAATTGCAATTGAAAAGGTATCATATTCTAATTCGTCATTTGAGTTAATTAATTATATGGCACAGGGTCATTAAGAAGCTTGTCAAAATTTGCAGGAACGTCAAGATCGCCTAAAGTCTCTTGAAGCTAAATTCTCAACCAAATCCATGATGAGTAATCCAGGGTTCACTCGAACTCTACCTGAAGGTGATACTATTGATGTGCTTGGTGATGCCTTAAGTGGGTATATAGTGAATGTTGTGAGGGAGGAGGGGGAAGGGGCTGTGAGGATTCCTCCAAGCATTTCCAACAAATTGAAAGCCCATCAGGTTTCCTATTCTTTCTCTGCTATCAAACTAAAATGTTACTTATTTTGGCTTTAATATGATTGATACACTCCAGTAATAGCTGTTTGTTCTTATTTGGTGACTTATGTCTGATATCCGGTTATGTTGCATAAGTGAAGATAGAAAGCCTTTTGGTAACGATCATTCTTTATGATGCATAAACTACTATGATTTCATTGGACATAAAATCAAGATAATCTTGAAAAAATGTATAGAAGATTATAAGAGCTTTTTGTACTTATATTATTGTATGTTTCCACCATCCCAGAAAAGCTCTTTTAGACGAGTCCAAACGACGATTCATGTTAGCCGACCCCAAATCTTTTGGGACTAAGGCTTTGTTGTTGTTACACACACACACACATATATGGGGGGGGGGGACACATTCCAAATGAAAGTCAGATTTTTTCATGTGACAGGTATTTTGTATCAGTATAGTCCTGTTTACATGTCTTGAATTTCGATGGCTTTCCATGTACAACACTCCATGTTTGTGCTGATATTGTTGATCATGGCCATTAAGTCACAATTATCAATTAAGTGAGCTAGAAAACCTTCATTTTAAGGGAGTATTTTTGTTGTCGAATATCTCATTCTTAGGATCTTTATTCGCGTGGAAGTGCTACTGAAAACTTAGGGATCTAATGAGTCTTACGTGGTGAGCAGTGTCAAAATGACCTAGTAATTTATTTGAAGAAGCTACATGTTGAATGAGGGAGTTGTTGTAGATGTATTTCAATCACAACCATGTCATCTCTCTTCCCACTTTTTTCTTGTTATAATCACTTGAAAATGAACAGATATTGTAATCAGGCAAGGATTTTCAATCTCTCATGAATTCTCTAACCAGCAATAGGGTCACACTGATCCTTTAAAGCCGAATTTAGAGAAAACATACTTCTGCAGTAGTTATTAGTATGGAGGCAGAACCATCGTAGGAGCTGCTGAACTATCTATACATTAATGTTAATTGGGATTTATACGTCAAGAATTCTGGAAACTCTGTACTTCACTCTTTCCACCTATTCACCTTTAAGAATTTACTATGCTATTTACCTCTGTGGACTTCATTTCCTTATACCAAGTATCTTTGAAGTACTAGAAGGTTCTGTCACACAGCTGGAGGATGTTTTAGCTATAATTTCTGTCTTTCATCCTGAGTGTGTTGAAGATAAATTGCAATCTAGCTGGTGTGGAGCATCCTGACGCCGGTTATCTTTGTTGTTGAGATGTTGTCTTGTGGTTGGTGGCATAATTTTTGGTCAGGAACTGTTCCTCTAAAGGTCAGTGGAGTAGAACTCCTTATGGAATGCCGCAATCAAATGAAAGATTAGATTCTAATTTTGCAATGGAGTGCTTACAAGGTGAAATCTAGGCCAAGTGAGTAGAAGCTAATAGTCCTTTAGATGGACCTTTTATTTATTTATATGAGGGAGCAAGCAAGCCTGAAAGTGGAGAGCATGGCTATGGCAGCTTGCTCAATTTTTACTTATTTTCTTATGATACTGCTAAATTCTGGTGCTAAAGACTCTAATCGTATAGATAAGTCAAGATGCTAGTCATTTCTTTCTTGCAGCCTTGGGTGCAAACTTACGTAGCTTGGATCACAAGATTTATTGCAGCCTTTTCTGGAAATGGCAGACCTATAATTCATCATTGCGAGTTACTTCAAATTTACATTGGGGAATTTGAAGATGCATACATTTCGCTTTCTTCTCCTGCAGTTTGACTTGATTTTTTGATTTGGGAAAAAGCACGAATAAACCAGTTGATTGTACTATTTTATGCTTCAATATGAGTTCCCCTGCTTTGTTAGTGGTGGTATGCGATCATTCTCTGTATACTGAAGAGTGAAGACATGATTTTGTCTTGCAGATTGCAGGCATACGGTTTATGTGGGAAAATATTATCCAGTCAATCAGTAAAGTAAAGTCTGGGGATAAAGGTCTTGGTTGCATTCTTGCTCATACGATGGGTCTTGGTAAAACTTTACAGGTATCTTGTTCCCGACTCAGTTCAAAAAGATGTTTCTGTAGCTTCTCCTTATAGGGTTTACTGTATTTTCTGTGATTAGGGAATTTAAATAGTTAAGTTTTATACACTTATTATCCCATCAAAATTGTGTAAAGTCCTTATCTGTTTATTTTTTGTAGTCAAAATGTTTATGAGGAAAAGTGAGATGCTAGGAGTATTGTTGAATGCTTAAATCTACATTAACAATGTAGAACTGAAGGAACAAGTATAATTAAGTTGAAATTCTATATTTTTGAGATGTGAACATATCTTCTTTTATGCGAGTTATCTTCTTCTACTATATTCAAGAAGTGTTAAAGTTAAAGAAACAATGTTATGCATTGTTGAGGAAAATAACTTCAGAGCTTCATTACTTTGACGAAAGGTTGGAAATGTAATTGTAACTTGGAATTGGAAGAAGAGTTAATGTCGACTGAATCATTAGGTAATAGTAAGTGGATAGTTGTTGTGAGTATGACAAGTGGGTTCCATTAATAAAGAAGTATTATAACATTTCCTTTTTAGAAAGTGTGACTTATCAATGGGACGCCCTAAATGGCAAAGTGTGTAAGGTTCTCCGGGACGGAGGGAGTATGCACAATAGACAAAATTTAAGGCCACCTTTTCTTTGTCCTGGCAGCTTTCTTACAGAATCTTTTCTCATTTATTAATTTGTAACTGGTATTGTTGCATTTTATCTTGCAACTTCTTTTTTCATTTAACAAGTGGACTAGCTAACTTACTATAAGATTGGCATTACACGGATCATGCTCTTTTTCATCTGTCTGTAAACTTTTACTTTTAGATTGTGGGCCAGGGAGAGGTTGATAAGTCGTTTTGATATAACTTGAGCACTTCTCACATGCCCACTCTCTGCCTTAATCCATCACTAGCACGCAAATGTATGAACATGTGCCGTTAGCACTTACAGTTTAAAACATGTCCTACTTGATTATATGATACATTATATCCCTTGAATTTTGGGTGATCTATATCATATCTAAAATGATGTTTATGGCTCAGTAATGTTACCATTGGGTGTTCCAGGTTATAACGTTCTTGTATGCCGCCATGAGAAGTGTGGATCTTGGATTAAAAACTGCAATCATTGTCATGCCTGTAAATGTTTTGCATAACTGGAGGCATGAATTCTTAAAGTGGAGACCTTCAGAACTAAAGCCACTCCGGGTGTTCATGTTGGAAGACGTTCCAAGGTCGTAGCTTATGTCTCTTTTCTTAATATTTTATTGTTTAGATATGTTCTCTTTCTGGACTCCGGTCATGACATGATGCTCTTATGTTTTGAAACAATGGACTAAAGATTTATTGTTTCGATAGATTCTCTTCTATATTGGTGAGCTACGTTGTCTTTGTTTTAGCTTCTTTTAGAACTATGGAATTATTGTAGATTCTGGGAGAAGGAAACACGTGGAAAAAGGTTTTTGACACCATGGTGTATACATTGTCCTGGAACATTGTAGTTTTTAAACCTTGGTTTACCCATTTTAACGAGGTGGTGGGGGATTGCATTATCTGTACTAGTCCTCTTCAAAGATGAGTGGCTCGATGAACTTTTTGATTTTCTGTCTCCCTTGCAGCACTTGAGTTGATGATACACTTATCTTGTACGGGCTGGTAGCATAATCTATTTTTGTTGTTGTTGCGCTTCAATGTCACCCTCGTGTGTGATCTCTGCTCACATTTGGAGGGGTATCTACAGGCATCTCTAACCGGATAGGGTGTCTACTCGAGCAAATTAGTATTGGGGAAACAAATGCAGGAGGAAAGCTTGTATTAGTAGACTCTAGGCCTAGATAAACTAGACTTATGATACTGTGATGCTTTCAGCTCATCAAGAAGCTTAAGATTTTTCACACGGGCCTCAACATTTGATATCATGCTAACCATATATGTTTGCAATGCATAAGAAAGTACCCAAAATTTGTAATTCAGATCTATCCTTATTAGGCTGTATAAAGAATAACATAAATTTGCGGAAATCTTGCTTTTGTTACAGGGTAAAAAGCAGATCTCACTGAATTGGGTATTCTTGTCATGAACAGAGAAAATAATGAATGTAATGTCTTGGTTAAAGTTAATAATTGTGTTACTTTCTCCTTCCCAAAATGATAGTCCTATTTGCCTTTTTTTTGTTTGTTCCAAAAAGATAGTCTCATTTACAAAATTGATAGGTTAATATCATTGAACTTCCATAATTGCCCAACAAAGAAGAATAGGGAGAGAAAGAGAGTAGTGTCCAATCAGAACGATTGCTAGGGGAGTACTGGAGTAATAACTAAACTTCATCAAGGATAGTGATGGAAAAAAATGTGTTGTTAAAATGTTCGAATAGTCAAATGGGACTATCATTATGGGACGGCAGAGTTTGTCAATTATTTTTCTCGGAGACCCTTTTCAGTGACAGGCAATTACAAGTACAGTACACAATGGAGCCAATCATCATGGCTATAATTTTATTTTGACAGTTTATGTTTGCAAGAAGTTTGGAAGCATATAAATCATGTTAGAGTATCGACTTTCAAAGTTTATAGTCACCTTTAATATCAGTGGTTGTATCTATATAAGGGGAAGGGGAAGGGGAAGGGGAAGGGGAAGGGGAAGATCAAGTTAACACGATTGAATGGAGATAGTGCAGGAAAACAATATACGAAGTGAAGAACAACAATATCCATGATAACCTTTTCTGATGTCTGTCTTTTTTGTTGATATCATATTTTTTTTGGAATACGTTCCCGTACCACAGGTTTGCTTATTACAAAGTTTTGAGTTGATTTTTCAGGGATAGAAGAGCAGAATTGCTTATGAAGTGGAGAAGCAAGGGGGGTGTCTTCTTAATAAGTTATACTGCTTTTCGAAATTTGTCTCTTGGAAAGTATGTTAAGGAAAAGGAACTTCATATGGCTAAAGAAATTCGTGATGCTCTTCAGGTAATCGATTCTGCCCATTAAACTTGGATTAAGTATCTGTATACACAATGTTGTCGATGTTAGAAAGGCCTTTATTTTATTATTTTAATTTCATTTTCAACCACTTTACTTTACCTTGACTTTCACTTCAACCACTATACTTTGTTTTTAGTACGAAAACCACAAAACTTTTGAAAAACTATCATTTTAGCCACAACTTCGCGAATTAAGGCACAAATTAGCCATGGATTAGACACGGACTAGACACGAATTTGTCGCTAAAGTGATAGTTTCTTGAAACTTTTGTGGTTTTCGTGTTAAAAACAAAGTATAGTGGTTGAAGTGAAAGTTAGAGTAAAGTACAATAGTTGAAAATGAAATTAAACCTAATTTGTTTGATAGAAAAATACATGTGTGCATAAGATATCTACCATTACAACCTGTTAACAAGCAACAATCATGTCGTAAAGAGGAAGGGGAGAGAGTACCAAGAGGAGGAAGAGAGGAAATAGTAATAACTCAACTATGTTATTTTCTTTTATTTAAACTGAATGGATTACTAAATATAACACGAACCCTATCTTATTACTTCCTCCTCTTCTTACTTTTCCTCCCTTTAAATATCATTTTTTAGTGCAGTGGCAAATTTCACTTAACAAATCCCTTTATCACTCTGTCTATTGCCACGTTTGCCGATTTTAAAGTTATAGTGAGGGTGCTTAAGATCTCATCACGACATGAAATACATTCTTGTTTCTTTACAAGGACAAGACTAATATTTTCCATGATTAGATCTAGCTTCTATATGTATGCATAGGCATAAAATTCGTAAGATTTTAGATTCTACAGAATTGGGATTCATCAAGTTTATGGAATAGGAATCGTAGTTTATTTTTTTGCTCCATAATATAATTCAATTAAAGTTTTAAATAAACAAATAAATCAAGTTGCCCAAGTCATATAAAAAAGAAGAGGATCAAAAGCTTTCTAGAATTGTTTGTGCATATTTTAAGATTCTGATCTCTCTCCTCGTTATAATCACCTCACCTCTCCCAACTGCTACTCTATGTAAGATACCTCACCACCCAGCAAACGAACTTCACCTGGATCCTTGATTGCTCCCCTCGGTCAGATTATTTAGATCTGGTGTGTGGAGTTAGATCCAACTTAAATAAAAAAATGCTTTCAGATGTGACTAAGGTGATGGATCTTACGACGGCGGCGTGATATATGCTGGCAAAGGACTCATGCCTGACAGCCCAGTCACTCCCAGAGTCAGTTATCTCATGGTCATCGGTGGTGGTGGTGTTTGGTGGAAAAGGGCGCAGCGGTGTGTGTTTTAGTTTTCTCTCTGAAAGTCAATTCCATGGGTTGATTTGAAATTTTCTACTTTGGGCGTGGAAATGGTTATGTTCAATTGGGAGCTATGGAATTTCATATTCAGTTCTAAATTCTATGCAGTCAAGACAATGGACTTGATTATGGAGGCCCCGATTCCGTTTGTATAGCATTTTCTTCCGTTTTTCTTAAAGAGATTTTAAAATTTCAGGATGGGGCAGATATACTTGTTTGTGATGAGGCCCATATGATCAAGAACACTAAAGCTGGTACAACCCAGGCCCTGAAGCTGGTGAAATGCCAAAGGAGGATAGCATTAACTGGCTCACCCCTTCAGAACAATCTGATGGAGTATTATTGTGTAAGATTTCAAGCAATTATTTATTTATTTGCTTCTGATAATGGTTATAACTTATTACTGCCAAGGTATCAACATAATCTTGAACTTGTATGTCAAACAGATGGTTGATTTTGTCAGGGAGGGATTTCTTGGCAGCAGTCAAGAGTTCAGAAACCGGTAAGGCTAACTATCCAATCTTAGCAATTGCTCTTTTATATTTTGATTGATCTCCATGCATTTTGATCATGATTTCCATGTTCTTCAGCTTCCAAAATCCTATAGAGAATGGCCAGCATACTAACTCTACGTCTGATGATGTGAAAATTATGAACCAAAGATCTCACATCCTATATGAACAGCTGAAAGGATTCGTGCAAAGAATGGACATGAATGTGGTGAAAAAGGACTTGCCCCCTAAAACTGTTTTTGTTATAGCAGTGAAGCTATCTTCCTTGCAGAGAAAATTATACAGGAGATTTCTTGATGTGCATGGATTCACTAGTCACAAGGTTACAAATGAAAAGATTTCAAAGTCCTTTTTTGCTGGGTACCAGGCTTTAGCTCAGGTACTATTTTCAGTAGCATGTTTGTCTGCTTCCATTATGTCAATGTAAATGTGCAGCCCAGCATTTTCAGATGCTGTCCGTCTGAGCTGTTACTTGGAATTAGTTGTATTCTAAAGCATGATAGTTATCATTTGTTTAATATACCGGTATCACTGAAAAAGACTTAGGTTCTTGAAAAGTTTACCCGTATTCTTTTACTCATTATAAGCCTTCAGTTCCAGTTTTGTGGTTGGTTCTTGTATGGTTTGACTAATTTGATTCATGTTAGTGATATTTTATCTTGGGTAATTCACTTTTTCCTCTGTTGATTCTGCTTAAAACTTTGTTTACCCTTCCCACTTACCCATTAGAACAATTTCCCCAGTCAATTATGCTATTTGCTAAAAATGCCCTAGTGCTTTTACTGACTGTTAGAGTTGACTGAAACTGACAATTTCAATCCATGAACAGAATATAGTTTCATGACCATTCTATCCTTAAAACAGATTAGATGACGCTTTACCCATATCTTCGATCCCCACCTCACCGTGTTTACATGAGAGATGAACAAAAATGCTACTCCTTTTGCCCAAATTAAACACCCCTAATTTGTTTTAACATTATCTTTTTGATTAATGAAGAGGTGGAGGATATAAAGAGTTGTAGGTGGAGGGAGATGAAGAGGTGTAGGTATAATTTGAAAATCATGATAATTAGTGTTCTGTGTAGAAAGAATATTTATTTTGGGTTTAATTTCATTATCAACCACTTTACTTTACCCCGACTTTCACTTCAACCAATATACTTGTCTTTTGCACAAAACAATTATACTTTTGGAAAACTCATATCCTGACCCAAAATCCGTGTCTAATCCGTGCCCTAATAAGCGAATGTGGGGTCAGGATGAGAGTTTTGGCAAAAGTATTGTTGGTTTTGTGCAGAAAACAAGTATAATGGTTTTAGTGAATGTTGGGGGTAAAGTACAATGGTTGAAATAAAATTAAACCTTTATGTTGGGATATCCCAACAAGGAAATTAAGATGCTTAATTTGGTATGGAGGGAGGACAACGTTCTCTCTTCCTTTGTTGTCCTTCTCATGCTTGCCAGCGTATTCCTTGATCTCGAGGTATGCATCCCTTCAGTGAATATATAAGGCCCTGATCTCCCTTCTCCCTGACCAGCGAAAAATGCTTCATTGGCCTTGTTTTGAGCACAAAATGTTGAAGCTGTTGGCTTCAGGCAATGTTTCATATTTTGCCAGCAGTTTTTGTGAAAAAACAAAAAACATTATTTACTTCGCGATGGTTAACCCTAGATTTCACTCTTCAATGCCTTCTACCTTCTCTTGTCTCATCCAACCCACTGGTGTGAATGGTTTGGCTCAGGCATTAATCTGAAATGGAAATAAAGAGTTTCCAGTCATTATAGTAGACATAATAAACACAAAGGAACAGGAGCTATGTTTGGCTTGCCAGATGTTTGTTAAGTCATCATTTTTGTTGTACTTCCTCTGTCCCATTTATATTTCCACACTTGTATTATAGTTGTCTCATTATTTTTGGCCACTTTGGAAATAAAGGCAAGTTAATGACATATTTATCCAATATACCCATACCTATAATGGGTTTTGGTTTTTGTCTCTTGATTCAAGTAATGTAAATTTCACATTTAAAGAAAGGTATAAATGGAAATGCAAAATTGAACAGAACATTTATTAAGATTTCTTAAACAGAATCTAGTGCCCAATATAAATGGGAGGGAGCATCAAATTATGTGATGAAATATATCAAGAAAATTTCAGACTCAATTCCTTTATCATTCTGATTGTAGGGCCTGGGTTATTTGGTAACTAAATTGCATAAAATGTTTGGTGTTTTTCTTTCAGCAGTATATCTGTTTATGGATCCAACTCATCGATAACATGTGATAAATAATCACAGTAAAGTTTTTCGTAATCAGTTCCATTTTCCAGTTTAGATATCAAAATTCTTTATAACATGGTTAAAACGTCCTTTAAAAGATGTTTGCACTGAGATTATATAAAGGACAAATAAAGGGGGCAAACCCCGGTGCGCCAAGCGCTCCCCGCCAAGCGGGGGTTGGGAGAGGGAACCATTTGACCTGTATGAAACCATAACTAGCACCACATATCATGTCTATATACTTATCATTTTGTTTGAAGAAGAGAATTCATTGTTTTGTTCATAACAATACCAGTCTTCTGTTTGGTCTTCCAATATTTTCTGCTAATCAAATTTCAGTTGATAACATATAATACTTTGTAGATATGGAACCATCCCAGGATCTTGCAACTGATGAATCAACACAAAGACTTTGCAAAACGTGAAGATGCTACAGATAATTTTCTTGCTGATGATAGCTCCAGTGATGATAACATGGACAATACCATGATCAATGGAGGTAAAATTTTGTTTCCACATTGGGATTGAGCTAAACTAAATATGAAAAGCCTGGGTCTAGGTTTAAGCTTTTGAAGTCACTGAAGTTCTTCTCATATTTTTTTTGTTCAAGTGCATTGAACGTTTGTATGCCAAGTTTGATGTGCGACTCTTCCATAGTCCACTCCGAGGTGTGGACTATGGAAGAATCGTGCGCTTGTTCGTGTCCCTCCTTTTTCTATCATTTTTTATTTACAGTCCCAACCTTTCCTCCTTCCACATTTCTTCATTTATTTGGAATTTAAATTTTTGGGCATTTAATGTGCGACTTTTAAGTCTTCGTAAGAGTCATGACATCTCTCTAGTTGTAGTGACAGAGCTCGTTATCTTTGCCCTTTTTTTTTTTTTTTTGAGATGATAGGGTTGGTTGGTTAAGCCCAGATTAAGTTTCTTTCTTCATATGAATGTTTCTGGTGTCGAGAGAAGAACTGAAGTGGTCTATGGGAATGTGGGGTCTGTGCTATATTTTGGTGCATTTGGTTTGAATGCACACAAGGATCTTTAAGGATCACGTTCCTCCCTAATCATTGCTTTGGGACTTGTAGCATAAAGTAACTAAAAGCAAGTTTGACTTGTCCAAAATAGGTTAAACGCAGTAGTCGGGAAGAACGATAAGGTTTCTACCATTATTGTTACTTATATCAGGTGTAACTATCTATGTCCAATATCCTTCATTATTGCTCTTGGGTGTTGGATTACTCAGGTTTTTGTCATCGTCGGTCCTTAATGTTTCCACAACCCAATGCGTTCCCCCACTCTTCTTATATTCCCTCCGTCCCGGAAAGTTTGTCTCACTTCGAGTTTCATGGTCAACTCAATCGAATTTTGGCGATGATTTAATGAAAACCTTAATTATCACTATGCTATTCTAAAAAAATGTTTTTAATAGTATTCCTTATGGTGAATCAATAACAATTTTTTGATTTGCATAGGGATAGCGAGATTTTCATAAAAATGCGGTCGAAGTTTGAGTTGATCATGGAAGTCAAAGCGTGACAAACTTTGCGGGACGGAGGGAGTATTCGGAAAGCTTGAATTACTTTAAGATTAGGGTTTCTGTTTGGATTTTGGTTCTTTATAAGCTTACAACTATAATCAGCGAAACTTGTAGGCCTTGTTCAAGGATTTTCTTGGACTGGGGAGTTGAATGTTAGCTTGGTTTCGATTCTAGCACTCATATCTTTCTTCACAGTGATGGAGCTTGGTAGATTAGGTTGCTTGGAGTGGTTGGCATAGTTATTAAAGGCTCAAGGCGCACCAAAAGGCGCAGTGGGTGTGCCTGGAGCCTAGTCGCAAGGCGCAAGCCTGGCGCGCGCCCGAGTGACGAACCTCTCAGAGCTAATAATACTCGCCGGAGGTCGCCAGAGTGATCAGGCTAATCGCTACTCTTATATAGAGTTATGGACTTATGTTGCGTGTGCGTGTACGTGAGAGAGCCGTAGGAGAGGAAGTGTATTAGTCGCGTATTAGGTTTAATTAGATGTAATTGTCGGTCAATTGTTGTGCCCGAAGCCTAGGCGCACCCCAGGCTCTAAAGCTGCGCCCTGGGCCTAGGCGCGCCTAGGCGCGAGCCTAGGCGCGCTTTTAATAACTATGGTGGTTGGTGAATCTTGGTTTGTCTGGAGTTAGTGTTCTCCTTTTTACAGCTGCGTGTTATTGGAATACTTTGTGGGAGTGAGGTTTGCCATTTATGGTACACCTCGGTTGATAGTATTTGGATAGTTGGATTACAATCGTGAACCCGAACATTAATCTAAACCTAAATACGAATAATTTCCAACTTCCCCTATAGAAAGGAATTCCAGTATGAAATCCTTTAATATCTACTTGCTGTGCAACAGTGTAATGTATATGACTTCGCTATGGATCTTGGCTTGAGGGGCACTTAGGGAATTCTAATTTCTTGCATGAAGTGGGATTGAAGAGCCTGATTTCAAGTGTTTTTTCTTCTTCTTATTTTTCAGTTGTATCATAGCACTTTTGATGAACCTGTGGTCTATTTTTTGTTCCTTTTCATAATCCATAAGATATTATTCCTTTTTTTATTGAAGACCCCTCCCCCCCAGGTTCTTTAATTGGAATTTGATTTTGTATGGAGGGGATTTATGTGAAAACCTAATGCACAAGAGACTAAAGTAGTTGATAATTGTATTTTTCTATCTGGTGATTTTAGTTGACTTTAGGTTTCCATTTTTTGATACGGGGTAGAATTTAGGTGTATTTATGTGCTATTTCGATTCCTTGTACTACCATTTTAGTGATATATGTATGAGTATAATTTTGCTTGAACTATGAAGTTAAGAGGTTAACAAACTTGACTTGATAAATTAAATTAAATGAAGTTGCAATTGTTATTGTTCTGGAAATCATATCAATCTTTCAATCTTCTTTTATGTTCATCAGATATATCATTTTTGTTTTTATTTTTACTTTCACCATCTTTGCCAGTAGTAATGTGTCTCATGTAGAGGTAATTCACCATCTAAAAAACAGGATAGTGAATTTTTTCGGCAAGGTTTGTATGTAATCCCCGTGCATTCATGATTTATCTTCCCATGCATTTGCAGATAAGTTGAGGAACAAGAATGATTTACCATCCAAAAAACAGGAGAATGGTTTTTTCCGCGAGGTTGGTATTTTTATTTATTTACCTTTTGCCTTTCAGCTCTTATTACAGTGAGAGCAATTCGTCACCCTAAGATATTATTAATCGACCAATGAGTGAGTATCGCCGGTGCAACCCCTTAAAAAGCCTCCTTCTAACAACCCATCATGGAAAGGTCTCATGCGTGGGCTGTCCTCTTAGCTTTGTGATCCTTGCATGGTTGAAAATAAGCGTAAAAGTAGATTACTGAAAAGCATCCCTATAGCCTTTCTTTGTAGTGTACTGAGTTTGAATTTCCTTCTCGGTTTTAACTGTTGTCTTAAACATCACGTTTTTCATTTACTTCTTTGCAGAATTGGTGGAATGATCTTCTTCAGGAAGTCAATTTTGAGGTTGAAACCAGTGGCAAAATGGTTTTGCTGCTTGACATCTTGTCCATGTCTTCTGATGCTGGCGACAAGGCATTGGTTTTTAGCCAAAGCATATCTACTCTAGATCTGATTGAACATTACCTTTCAAAACTACCTCGATCAGGGAAAACAAGGAAATGTTGGAAACAAGGAAAAGACTGGTATAGGTACGTATATTTAACTTCAAGCAGATAATGTCTTGCGCTGCATAAGGTGTAACAAGTATTTACATACTGCTTTTTCTTACAACGGAATTGATTTGTGTGTTTTTTCTTCTTACACCAGAATTTCATTCATTTCTCCTAATTACATACTCCCTCCATCCCATAGTAATATGCAAAAAGACCTCTTTTGATCGTCCCAAAGTAATCAACAAAGTCCCAAAAAGGAAATGGGGCCCACTTGTCATACTCACAACAGTTACCCACTTCACTTTCTCTCTCCTATTCAACCATCTACACTCACAACACATCACCTTTTACACTTTTCTCCTTAATTCTTGTGCCAAGTAAAGTTATGCGTATATCTATGGGACGGAGGGAGTATTATACAACTTACACTCGATTTTAGTTGATGTATAGGAGTTCATCTCTTATAACCTCCTAATTGCATGTTATACAACTTACACTCTGTTAAGTTTTAAGGCTTCCTTATATTTTATGCCAACTTGTGTGACAACTTATATTTTTTGTGATAGAAATTATGCACAGTTTGTCTGAATTTGAAAGTTATATCAAGTGGTATATTTTTATAAGAGAAATAAATATAGTACTTTTTTCAGATGAAGGAACCATATTGGAGAAAAATAAAACAGCCCTCGAGAGGAAGAAAATAGAAGAGTTAAATTAAGTTACAACAAACAGAATTCCTAAGCATTTTCAACTATTATAGTTAGTTTTAGTCTTACACATGTATTTCAATTTGGATCATGAAGTTAAGTTTTAGATGTATTACTTCCACTGTCCCGATAGAATAGTAAGAGTCGACCAAACTCACTGTAATGATCTATGGTTAACTAGATGACCGTTGATGATTGGTTAGTATTTTCGTTAGTGTCGTTATGTAGTAGGAGTCCGTTTACTCTAGTCCGAGTTAGTAGTTAGCCGGTTTATTAATTTCGGTTCAATTGTTAGCGATGTTAAAAGAAGGGGTGAATGGTGTGAGAAACAATCAATGAAAAATATTATCAATCTCCCCCCAAATTTCTGCTCTCTCCTTACTCAAATTCTTCTATCTCTCAACTCAATTCTTCTTCTGCTTCTCAACCTAAATTATTCTCTCTCTTCTCTATTATAATTCTGCTATTTGTTCGTTAATTCTATTAGATTACTAGCAAGTTCATAACAATTGGTATCAGAGCCTTGTCGATCAGTGGATAGCTCAGCGAAGAAGATGGACAATAGTTTTGAAGCTCCAGATTATGGATTCAAACGCATGAAGGAAACGATGGCCGATATCAAACGATTATTGTTGAATCTGGTGAAGGATAGGTCATTTGATTTAGTTGATGATAAGAGTATTACCGATTTTCCTCGTTTTAATGGTGATGATCACCTTTGGTGGATACTTAAATGTTGCAATTATTTTAACTTTAGATCTGTTCCAGAACATGAGAAGGTTAAGTTAGCTATCATGCATTTAGAAGGGAGTGCAGAGTTTGGTTCTATGTCTATAGGGAAGATCTGAAAGGACTACCATAGGAGGAGTTTGTACAGAAGGTGAAAACTAGGTTTGGGAATAGTAGAGATTCGACTGTGTCTGCTCGTCCTTTTATCATCAATCAAGGTTCTGGAAATGTGGAAATTACATATGTAAGTCCTGTGAAGCAAGATGTTCCTTCGACCATTATTCAGGTTCCTCGAGTAGCTGCTCTAAATGAGAATGAGATGAGTTCACATAATCTACAGGAGGATCAAAATGCAAGGATAGATCAGACCACAATAAGGCATACCAACTGTTCAATAAAATTTCAAGGAGAAATGTTGGGAGAAATGAGAAATACTCCTCAATCTAAGGTTGGTGTCAATTATGTTTTGGAAACTGGTGCTAATTCCCTTGCAGAAGCTAGTATCGATTTAATTTCGGGAGTTGCTTCTGCTGATTTCATTCCTAGAGAAGTTCAATTCAATATTGCAAATATGGAATCAACGATGATTGTTGGTGAGAATAGTGCTATGAGAATTGCTCATTTGGAAGACATTACTAGTTGAGAGATTCTGGACACTGGTCAAGAAGCAGAAAAGGATGAGCAAAAAGCAAGGAGAGAAGAAACCATAACAGAGCACGCCAACTGCTCGAAAAAAGTCATAGAGGAAAAAATGGAAGGATTGCAGGTAATTTTCATCCATACCGAAAACTGCTAAATCCATGGTGGTCTCAAATGGTCTGTATAATTGCAAGAGGTGTTGAATATAAATGTGTAGCAACGGTAGACTGTAATTATATTCTTGAAATGGTAGTTGAATTTAAGTAGTTTGGGCAAAGTTCATGAATGTAAGGTATGATATAGAAGATGGAATGGATAAGGACACATCTACATTTTGTCTACAGTTGGATGCTCTATGCTCTAATATTTGTTCTGGGATCATTGTTTGAGTTGTTATGGGATCCAGGAGGATATTGGAAAACTTTGGAGCTTGCCTACCAGTACAAGTCGCATAGTGATGTCAAGTTGATGATAATTTTATATGGTGATTGTACTAGTGATGAAGTTAGTTTTCGTGTGGATGATTCAAGTAAACCATACAACAAAATTGTTGTGAAATTAGAATATGGAAGTGCTTACAAGTCTGCTCATGCTGAGTTTTTTATACACACTCCAATATATTTCTGGTTAGTAGATAATGAATTCTCTCGGTTGTCTATTAGTGGGTGTATGACATTTTGTGTTTTGTTGCCTTTGAGATCGGTTTTGAGTGATATGTCTCTCACTGCTGAGTTGGTTGAGGCAGTTAATGTATTGATGAAGCATTTCAACCTGAGCTTGAGTTTGATTGGAGGTAAAAACAGACGTGATCATGTTGATTGGATTTCTTAGGGCCATGTGCACAGTGGATTGGATTCTATCACTGTTGCATTATGGATTGTGGGTAAGGCTCTTCATAGGTCTGGTATTAATGCACCAATGATAGGTTTGTCAACGTTCATGTTGTTGAGAGTTATTGAATGGGACTTGGAGACTGGAGGCATTAAAAAAGAACACATGGTCAAGGAATATATTGTTGCGGTTACTAGTGTTTATTGTTCGAAGCATGGTCTTCGCATACTTGTTTCTCCTATTGGGTGCACAACTATTCTTCCTTTCTATTCTGACAGTGGCAATGGTTTGGTACCTCAATCACACAGGAAGTTCTCTGACGGGTTGTCTACCCTTATTTTATCTGATGTGTGCTTTAAAAATTATGGAAGCTGGGTCGATATGGGAATGCTCATTCACGCAAAGTCACAAGGGAAAGAATACAAGATTGTATTGAGCAATAGTATAGTTGTTGCAATGAATAAGTTGTGGGAAGGATAAAAAATGACATGTGAGAGTGAATATTTCAAGAAGAATCCAGTTCAAGATAATGGGTTTGAAACAAAGGTCGAGAGTTTTTGGAAGATTAGGCATAAGAGTATTACCAAATTGATAATGTGGGATCTCCAAGATAGCTCAGTTCTCACGCGAAGTAAGAAGTTCAATTTGGTGAGGTGTTTGTCATTTGAGGTGAAGATGGAAAGTTCAATTCAGAATATTTTGCAAAATTATTATTAGGATCCAGGAGATAGCTATTCAAAATCTGGCAATTTTGGAGCTGATCTTGTGTGCAAGTTGGAGAGTAACATTCCAGAGTATGACCCTAGAAAACCTGTGGTAATTACTGACAATGTGGGTCACAATGGTGAGGATATTACTGACATGGGATCTGATATATTTGGCTCATACGCAAAGTCCTCTTATGTTGCCTTTTTTTGTTGGTTGCTCTCATTAGTGGGGTTGTAATTGAGCACTATACTACCAATGCTTATTGTCCTGTACAAGATGTTGCTGATTTTTGTCGTACTGAAGCCACCACCAATTTTATTTTTGGTCTTGCATTGGGAAATGGTGAGTTCATTCATACAGTTGCTTTAGTGAGTCAACCACTTCCTTACTTTAAAGATTTCATGATCAACATCCAGTTGGAGCAACTATGGTTCAAGGTGTAGTCCTTGCAATCTTATGTGTGATCACTGATCAAGCAAATGCACTTCCCAGAGATGCAATATAAGCACATTGAGATTGTTGGATATTTTGTTTGTTTGGAGGACAGAGCTTTGCTAGGCAGAAAATGTGAGGTTGCAATGTATAAAACCAACTCATTTGTATCAGCTCATCAAAGATTTTTGGTTATGGGAGTTAAAGTGGAACATGAAGCTATTGATTTTGGAACAATGTCTTCCTCGGGAAATTTGAACTCTGGTGACCAAATCATAGAGGTGGAATCACATCCTTTGCCTAGAATGAATGTTCCGACATTGTTGTTTGTTCCATCCATCAGAATACCACTTGCTTCAGTTAGTGGAGTGGCTGACTTTGCACCTCCTAAGTTGTGTTTTAGTAGAGCCAATTTTTCTATGAATATCCAACATTGGCAGCTGGATGAGTTTCTTGGAATGCTTGAACTTAATCAGAAATATGGCTACAGGAGGAAGAATGGCTCTAGCTTCTCTTATGCTCAGTGTGATGTCAAGTGTTGCTGCAGAATTACCAAATTTGCCAAGGGAATTGGTTAAAATAATCCTGGAGGACAAGGATTGTTTGAAGGAGTAGGGAATGTAATGATCTATGGTTAACTAGATGACCGTCGATGATCGGTTAGTATTTTCGTTAGTGTCTTGTGTAGTAGGAGTTAGTTTACTCTAGTCCGAGTTAGTAGTTAGCCGGTTTATTAATTTCGGTTCAATTATTAGCGATGTTAAAAGAAGGGTGAATGGTGTGAGAAACAATCAATGAAAAATATTATCAATCTCCCCCCAAATTTCTGCTCTCTCCTTAGACCTTACCCAAATTCTTCTATCTCTCAACTCAGTTCTTCTTCTGCTTCTCAACCTAAATTCTTCTCTCTCTTCTCTATTATAATTCTGCTATTTGTTCGTTAATTATGTTAGATTACTAGCAAGTTCATAACACTCACCAAACCCGCAAATTAAAAAAAATAGTTTGGCAATCAACCACTTCTCTAAATTGCCCATCAAACAATTGATTTCAAACTAGGATGCGATATTTAAATTCAAATTAGGCGAGCAATGAAAAGTCAGTTTGTTGTAAAAATGTTTCCAGAAAAGAAGTTACACTTCTATCGGACGACCCCAAAAGGAACACATACCTCTTCTATTAGGATGGAGGTAGTATTATTCATGTAATTATCCAATAGAAGTTGCCTAAAACATGTGTGAAGCTTGTCTCAGACTGGTCAATATATATGTGTGTGTGTGTGTGTGCTTATGTTCATAGAATACATCATTTACTTTTGTCTTCTATCATATGTATAACAGGCTAGATGGAAGAACTCCAGGCTCTGAGCGACAAAAGCTTGTTGAAAAGTTTAATGATCCATCAAATAAGAGGGTAAAGTGCACTCTAATATCAACCAGAGCTGGATCTCTGGGTATTAATCTTTATGCGGCTAACCGAGTAATCATTGTTGATGGCTCTTGGAACCCAACACATGATCTGCAGGCTATATATAGGGCTTGGAGGTGTGCCAATCACAAACTTTTGTCTATTGAGGCCTCTTCTTTCATTGGATCTTTTGAAAGTTAAAAGTGTTAATTTTTTATTTTCAGGTACGGACAAAAGAAGCAGGTATTTGCATACCGGTTAATGGCACATGGAACGATGGAGGAAAAAATCTACAAGCGTCAGGTATGACAAGTCAAGATTAGTCATCTGATCTAGTCAAATTTACATTAACTGACAAAAAATGTGAACTAAATGGAATGGTTCAAACAGGTTACAAAGGAGAGTCTCGCAGCAAGAGTTGTAGATAGACAGCAAGTACATCGGACAATATCTAAAGAAGAACTGTTGCATCTTTTTGACTTCGTTGATGATGAGAATCCTGATTCTTCATGTCAGCTGGATCAGCAGAATGGACGTGTTGAAACCTTCTCTTCTGACAAGTTAATGGAAAGTTTACTTGGAAAGCATTGCCCAAGGTGGATTTTTATCTTCTTTATAAATGTCCTTGCTTTTGTTCTACCACTCTTCTGGTCTGAACCATCTGATTTCGTTCTTGCAGTATCAATCTGAAGTTACATTTAGTTAACTTGTATTCTAATTTACTTTTCTTTGCTTCTCATTGAACACCATAATTTTATGCGGTCTTCGTTCCGAAAAGTGTCCATTATTGACATTGAGGGGATTTTGAAAAAGTTGACTTTTAAGCAATAGCAAATATGTGCAAGTATGCTTAGCAAATACTCCCTCCGTCCCACTACAACCTTCCCAGTTACTCTATGCACAAGAATTAAGAAAAAGTGTAGTGGAGTAGGTGTTGTGAGTATGAAAAGTGAGGTATGAGAGAGAAAGTGGGGTAGGAAATAATAATTGAATTGTTGTTGTGAGTATGACATGTGGGTCCCATTAATATAAAAGTAATAAAACATTTCCATTTAAGGAAGTGTGTAGTTTATAATGGGACACCCAATGAGGAAAGTGTGTAGTTTGTAGTGGGACGGAGGGAGTATGTGTAAGTATGCTTACTATCCATCTTAAAGACTTGAAGTATTGCAAGTATACATTGAAATACTCCGTATGATATTATTTAAAGGTGGCTTTAGTAACTTCCTTAAAGATTGAAACTCATTTAGGGACGGAGGGAGTAACTTTTAGTAGGTCAACCAGCCCTGCAGGTCTCTTACTACATATGCACATTGTGTATGAAAGCTGCTTGCCCTCGAGCATTAGTTTCTTCATCTCCCTAAAGTACAGATGCATGAGTTTTCAGTCTATTCTCCTTTTCCATATTGTTCAAACTTCCAAATTTACTTCTTAGCCATTACCACGTTTTCACTTTTCCAATGTCAAAATTTTGCGGGAAGGAATATCGCCATTCTTGATTTAGCTCACTTCATATTGAATAGGGTGGAGAGGCTCTATGCCAACATTTGGGGCAAGGTCAGCCAAACAGTCAAAACACGTGGATTGTATATTCCTTTTCGCCTGACCCATAAATTCGTAACATTTCCTTTTAGGAGACCCTTTTAGATTGAATTAACTTAAGCAACCTTCATTTTCCGTTTAGTTAAAATTCAAATATTACCTCTAGTTTAAATTTAAATGGTTTGAGGTGCAATTTGGAGAATTAGTCAATTTTTAAATCATTTTCGTAATTTGTGTGCTTGGTCAATTGTTGCTCTTCTTCTATTGGGACAAAGGGAGTACTAATCATAAAATTTGCCTTCTATATTGCACATCATTAGAAAATTCTATATATCTAAAGCTGAATCACATTGATTTTTTCAAAGATTTAGGTGCTTGTAATATTTTGAAATATGTATCTTGGATCTACGGACTCATGCTTATAGTAGCTGAATTTGTATATTTCCTCTTGCTATCTTGTAAACAGTAAAGATTGAGAGATCCCACTTTGTATTGCGTTTCAGATGGATTGCAAATTACCATGAACACGAGACTTTTCTACAAGAAAATGAAGATGAAAAGCTATCAAAAGAGGAACAAGACATGGCTTGGGAAGTATACCGAAGAACTCTTGAATGGGAGGAAGTTCACGGAGTTCCCTACAATGAATCCGCAATGCAACAAGCAGCTTCTGCTCTCCACGAATCTTCACTTGAACAGAAACCCAACACACCAGTGCCTGTGCCAAAGCCTAAGCCCGAAAGCAAACCACTTAGACATAGCAAATGGGCTTCTAGGAATCATTCCGTGCCGAGAAAATGTACCTATATTTCTCACCTGCTGACTTTAAAGAGTCAGGGAACCAAAATAGGGTGCAGCACTGTGTGTGGGGAGTGTGCACAGGAGATTAGCTGGGAGAATCTCACCAAGTAAAAATTCTGTCAGAATGTCAGAAAATAGCGGATTTTATTCTCTTTTTTGCCAACCATGTAAATGGTTTAACAACCTACAAGTTTGAGGGGTTTTGTTGAGGGCTGTTATAAACTTGATTACTTACCCAAAAGCAAGCAAAGCGGGAGCCTCATCCGTATAAGTTTTTGGTTTTTGATTAGATTATGTCTCAAGTCATAGCTTTGTGACTGAAAATGTGTAAATCTATTATATACTCTTTTGAGATTAACATAGTATATTATATATCTAAATATGGGGTAAGGGTGCCCCTATTTTCTCAGTGCACATATATTCCAGTGGCACTTTGAGATTAACATAGTACACTATATAATGTGACAATATCGATCTGTACAAGTGATCTTTTTCTGGATGAAATTTGTTATTACTTCCTCTGTCTGTCCTTCCCTAAATAAATGAATGTCGAAAAAAATTTCAATTTGTTTGATCGTGTGTGTATCTATCTATCTATCTATCTCTATCTATCTGCTTCGCTAAAAAATTATTTTGATTGCAAAGAAGCTAAATTTATGAGAACTTAAAATTTCATAACCTATATTTTTATTTTGAGTATGTTTTAAAGCTAGTCATAATGTTAACATGTGCCAGGTTAGAAAGAACAATGTTGAAGAAACAATAATGATTCATTTAATAATAATAGTGTGTAGATATTTTAAATATAATCTACTTTCTCCGTCTCTAAATGAATGTTGATTTTTTTTTTTTTTCAAATTTGTTGTTGATTAAAGCAAATTTAAACTTTATTCGATATTCATTTTTAGAGTGTACGCACGCATAGCAAATTTTTACTCCAAACGCATACCACTCCCTGAAACCTTAGACTGCCGCCAACCGCCATAACAACCTTCCCCTTTTCCGTCATGTCTTATTCCAAAAAAAAGAAGGCTATTGATTACTCAAGCGATGAGTAGGTACATGCGAATCATATCTTGATGACGCCAAACTTTTCAGGGTCAGAGCGGTTCAAGAATATCTGGCAGGATATATTTGATGGTTTATTGTACCTAGAACACAACACAAACAAGCACCGTTAAGGTCAAAGTTGGATGTTACTCCAACTCAGGCCCTCGGGTGTGAGAGTAAGAATACTGAGTAAAATAAGGCTTGGAATACCTTGGAGTGTGTGTAAGTGTTTAGGGTTTAGAATAATGTGGCTTCACTACAAGAAAAGGGGCTATTTACGGCGCTCATTTACGGCGGTGGACACGCGTCCGCCGTATATATCATATATATACGGCGGTTATGTATACCGCCGTATATAATTAATATTTACGGCGGTCTAGACCGCCGTAAGTAAGTAAATACGTATATTTCTCAGTGAATGCGTATGAGATCGAAGTTATATACGGCGGTGTATAAGTAGCCGCCGTATATAGTTAACTATATACGGCGGGTTATACGCGTCCGCCGTATATAGTTAACTATTATCGGCGGATTATACGCGTCCGCCGTAAATGTTATTAAATACCGGGAAACCAAATTTCCCTATTCAGTTTCGCGGTATCTCTCCCTCTCTTTCTCTCCTCCATCGCAGCAAGCTAGGGCACGAAGACTCCATAGCTAGGGCACGAACGAACGAAGATCTCTTTCTCTCCTCCAAATCAGCAGGTTGGTATTTATTTTTAATTTTTTGGATTTTATTGTTCTTGGTCTTATTACTCAGTCTCTCTTTCGTCTCTCCTCTAGCGATCTCAGTAGCTCTCTCCTCCAGCCTGGGAAATTGAGCTTTGATTTCTTCAATCAACAACAATCAGGTATACATTTCTTTCCCCTTTTCTAATTTACTTTTAATTTACGGGTTTTTTTTTTTTTTTTTTTAACTCAATAATGTTAGTACTCCGATATATTATATTTTGTTCTTGGTGTTGTGAGTTATTGTTGATAGGTTTTAAGTCCCAAAACATGTCCATGCACTGCTGTAAATGGCCTTAAAATAACTGAGACCAAGGGTGGCAGAACTGGTGTTGAACTGGGTTGTTGTTGTTGAGTTTTGCTGATGTTTCGAAGGCTGCCTGGGGTTTCTGGTGCCAGGGCATGACTCGTGCTTATGAGCACGAGTCGTGACCCTCAGGGGGACTCGTGAGAGGTAGTCGTGCAATTGGAATCAGTCGTGCAGGGAAGTTTCACGACTCGTGCACTCATGCACGACTCGTGACCAAATCAAGGGTCTGGGGTCAACTTTGGGGCCTTGTAGACCTAGGTAAAGGGGTAGGTATTGAACCACTCTTTAACTAAACTTGTTGTACAACTTTAGTAAAACATTTTAGCACTTGGAATTATCCAAAAAGGTTTTGGCAAGAGCTTTAAAAATTGATCTAAAGTTGCTTGAAAGACAGTTTTATTGCTGAAGGGTTATAATCTGCAGTTTTGGTCCATTTTCTAGGCTTTGCAAACCTAGGCTAAACAACTCGGATTGGAACACTTTTTGATCCTGTATTTAGTACAACTTTAGTACTACATTAAGGAATTTGAAATGGGACAATTGGATAATGGGAAGTGCTTTAAAAGTGGTCGTGAACTTGCTTGAAAGGCAGTTTTTGACCATTGAACCAAATGTTATAAAACTTGGTTTTTTTGAACTTGAACCCTAAAGGTAAGTTGTTCAATGTTGTATAGAGATTGTGTAGGGCTGGTTATATGTTGTTTTATCCCTACATGGTGACTTGTGCAAGGTCCTTGGCTTATATAGTGCCTTAAATAAGAAGTTGCACTACTGTGTTTGTTAAACAGGAGTTGAACACCCTGTTTTTACCATCAATCAACAACAATAAGATTTTTTTTTATCTCATTATGATGTAATAGTGTGGATAATGGAAATGGAGAAAATTGTAAAATATCTAAACTTGGCCACTTGTCGAATTGTAAAATATCTAAACACCAACCTAGTTCCTTAAATATAATAACACTTTTCTTATATTACCATCGCTCTCCTAAGATAGTACCCTTCGTAGACCCTACACAAAAATAATGTTGCGCACTTCAACCTAGTTCCTAAAAATAGTTTCAAATCTTTTGTTGCATGTGCATATTCTTTTGCACATCAACCTAGTTCCTTAAATTAGCTTCTCAATTAGGGGGGGGGCTTGTGAGAGAGAACGAATGATGTTGTCATAGGGTTATACTATATCATGGGCCCAAGTTCGACTAATAGGCTAGGCTCCAACAATGTATATTATCTATATCGAGCCAAAAGTTGTACATATTTAGACTATGTTTGTTTATGAGTTTATTTTTATTCTAAACTTTGTGTCTCTCGGTCTTATATATAGGTTGTATTTTAACGTTAAAAATATCAAGTCAAGTCATATATGGACAAAAGTTGGATTGATTTGGATAATCGAATTTCAAATGAGTATTTGTCTGGGGTTGACAACTTTCTCGATTTTGCATTCTCAAAAAGTCTCGTTGGTGTTAAAGAAATATATTGTCCTTGTAAAAAATGCGCAAATCGTTACCAAGAAGACCGTGCAACCGTGAGATCACATTGTATTGCGGTGGGATTTCAAAAGATTACAAGAATTGGATTAGGCACGGGGAAGAGTACATTTCGGCGCGTAAGAATGATGATAATGATAGGACAACTGAAGATGGCATTGAAATTGAATTGGGCGTGCAAGATTGTATGAGGCGAATGGTACATGAAGGGATGGGTATGCCGGATAGTAACCAGCCCAGGGAATTGAAGAAATCGTACAATCGATGCATCCACCGCAAAGTTTCTTAGACTTTTGAGAGATGCTGATCAAGCCTTGTGGGAAGGGTGTGATAAGTTTACAGTACTCTCATTTATTGTAGAACTTATGCACTGGAAGGCTAATTATCGAGTGACCGATAAGGGATTTACTTCTTTATTAAAAATTTTCATTAGGGCATTGCCTCAGTCAGCGAAAGTGCCAAGTTCCTATCGTGAGGCGTACAAGATGATCGCGGATTTGGGTTTTAGTTATAAAACGTGGGACGCGTGCATTAATCATTGTATGTTGTTTCGAAATGAAACTGAAAAACTTACTAAATGTGAAAATTGTGGAGCCTCTAGATATAAGCAACAAGAAGAAGGGGGTAGCGGTGAAGGTGCGGAAACAAGTGGCAAGAATAAACTTCCCAAGCGGTAGCGATGAAGAAAGTATGGTATTTTCCCTTAAAGCCAAGGTTGCAAAGGTTGTATTGGTCATCTAAGACCGCGACACTCATGAGATGGCATGCCGAGAAAAGAATAGACGATGGTGTGCTGAGGCATCCTGCAGACTCTCGTGCGTGGAAGAAATTCGATGAACGTTATCCATTATTTTCAAGTGAAATTCGAAATGTTAGATTGGGATTAGCATCTCGACGGATTTAATCCTTTCGTAACAATGACTATATCTCACAAGACTTGGCCGGTTGTGCTTATGCCATACAATCTTCCACCTTGGTTATGCATGAAACAACCATATTTCTTCTTGTCGGTGCTTACTCAAGGCCCAAAAGGGCCGGGCAACAAGATAGATGTGTATCTCCAACCGTTAATTGATGAGTTGAAGGAATTGTGGGAAGATGGTATATCAACTTATGATGCATCAAGGAACGAGTTGTTTACTTTACGAGCTTCACTATTGTGGACAATAAATGACTTTCCCGCATATGGAATGTTGTCTGGATGGAGCACTAAAGGTGAATATGCTTGCCCTTGTTGCAATGTGAGACCTCAAGCACGATGGTTGAATCATGGTGGCAAGTATTGTTATATTGGTCATCGACGCTTCTTGCCTAGGAGTCATGCTTTTCGTAAGGATAAAGGCTCTTTTGATGGTACTCATGAAGTGAGAGATAAGCCCAAGTTATTGTTTGGAACAAAATTGCTTAAACAAGTTGAAAATATGGAAACAGAGTATAAAATAGAAGATGTTATTAAAAAGAGGAAAAGAGAAGAGGGTGAGAAGCAACAAGCCAAGTTGGAGAAAAGAAAGGTTCCTAAGTTGTGTCACAATTGGAAAAAGAGGAGTATCTTCTTTGAGTTGCCTTATTGGGCAAATAATCATGTTCGTCATAATCTTGATGTTATGCACATTGAAAAAATGTGTGTGATAATGTGCTACATACTGTTAGGTACTGCGGGGAAATCAAAAGATAATGATAAAGCAAGAAAAGACCTAAAAGTGATGAACATTCGGAAACCATTGCATCTACAAAAGCTTCCATCTGGCAAAGATATTATGCCTCCGGCTCAGTTTACAATGAGTAAGAAGCATAAAGACACATTCTTGAAAGTTCTAAAGGGAGTCAAAGTCCCTGATGGCTACTCGTCAAACATATCTCGTTGTGTACATCTAGAGGAAAGAGCTATTTGGGGTCTTAAGAGCCATGATAGTCATATTTTGCTCCAACAACTACTCCCTTTAGCTGTTCGAAAAGTGTTGCCTACTTCTGTTGTAAAAGCCATCATTGAGTTGGCAAATTTCTTTAGGCAATTATCCTCAAAGGTGAATACACTTGCTGATCTCGAAAAGATACAAGATCGGATGGCTGTCACACTATGTGCTCTCGAGAAAATATTCCCACCAGCTTTCTTTGATGTTATGGAGCACTTGCCGGTGCATTTAGCCGAGGAGGCCTTGCTAGCATGCCCAATACAATTTCGTTGGATGTATCCGGTAGAGAGGTACATCCATATTAAATTTACTTTGAAAAAAGTTAAATTCTTTTTTACATCTGCTTTAGCATGAGTAAATGTTTTTGTAGGTTTCTACTTACATTAAAATTATATGTTCGAAATCGAGCCCATCCCGAGGCCTCCATAGCTAAGGCAATTGTGGCTGAAGAATGCATGACTTTTTGTACGCAATATTTGGATGACATTGAGACAAAGTCCAATCGTCCTAGAAGAAATGATGATGAAGGTGATGAGTTAGGCCGCTTTGTAGGAAAAGAAGAGGTAATTATCCTTGATTACATCACACGAGTACAAGCGCATAGATATATGCTTTTCAATACTGAAGATGTTGAACAATACCTAGAGTAAGTGATTCCTTACATGAGGCTTACATTCCTTATATCTTTTATATTTCAAATTAATACTTAATTCATATTTTCGATCCGCTCGTAATGCATCGTGTACATTTGAGGGAGACATTACCTCGTAATCAACGACATCTTATAGAGAAAGAACATAATGATAAGTTTGTTAGCCGGTTTAAGGATTATGTAAGTATGAAACCACCTTCATATAATAGTTTCAATTTATCGTTTTTAAATATTTTCTTATTAAATTTTGTTTTTTATAAAAGGTATGCACGACGAAAGATGTAGTGCCCGAAAGAATTACGAGTCTTGCATTGGGTCCTCATATGGATGCGAGGCGGTATAAGTCTTACATAATAAATGGTTTTCGATTTCGAGTGAAGGATGTCGATAGACGAAGGAAAACTCAAAATAGTGGAGTCATGCTTTGAATGCAAGTGTGACAAGTTTTGCAAGCCGAAAGGATAATAATCCCATTGTAGGGGATGTTAACTTCTACGGGAGTTGATTGAGATCCTTGAAATTCGTTATAGCAACTCAATAAGATTTGTATTGTTTAAATGTGATTGGGTTGATAACCGGACATGCAAGATGGAAGATGAGCAAAAATTTACTCTTGTAAACTTCAATCACAAGTTGTATAAGGATAATCGAGTTGGTGATGAACCATTCATATTAGCATCTCAAGCTGAGCAAGTTTGGTATGTTAAAGATCCTATAGAAAGTGATTGGAAAGTTGTGATGAGGATTACGCCAAGAGATAGTTTTGACATATATTCAAATGATGATAAACAAGTTGCAAATTCGATTCCACAATTGGTACCATTTTGCTCACAAAATCTGGATGAAAATGTTGCTAACGAAGAAGCATCGTGGGTGCGAGAGGGAGTTGATGGGGTCGAGATTGAAACTACTAATATCAATGACCTAGATGTTGATATGGCCGATAATGATGATGTTGATATGGCCGATAATGATGATGATTAGTTTGAGTAGTATTTGTTTAGATCTTATTTGCTTACTATTTACTAAGACAATGTTATTACTTAAGTTTCATGTTTCAATCAAACTTCTTATTTTTGTATGGTTGAATATTAATATTGTTACTTCTATATAATATGTATTTGTTTAGGTCTTATTTGCTTACTATTTACTAAGACAATGTTATTACTAAAATTTGTGTCTCTCCGTCTTATGTATAGGTGGTTTTTGTGTTGAAAATATGCCTCCTAAGGAGAGAGAGGGTAGCAACAAGAGGGGTAGACAAAACCCGCCGCCCGTAGTCCCAAATGATCCGTATATGGGATTGACCCAATTGACCGCCGCTCAAAAGAAAAATGGCGGAATTTGGAGGGTAGGAAATTTCAAGTCACCACTTTCCTTCATTTGCCGGTGTTGAGTGATTTGGGTTTAGAGACGTTAGTAATGTAATTGATGACGCAAGCCGGGTTAGGTAATTTCTGGGGAAGACTCCATCTACGTATTTGAGATATTCACTTGAGTTCCTTTCAACTTTGGAGGTAGGCCGGGGTCACAAGAAAATACTATTCGGTTTCATATGAATGATGAAGCCTATCGAGTGGATTATGATGAGTTGAGGCAAATCTTTGGGGTTGATCACCGAGAGGAAACCGGGTCGAGTCCGATGGGGACTTGTTTTTTCTTTTCTGAGCTCACAGGATTGCCCCGCAAAAAATACCTTAGGGCTTCCTCTCTTTCTCACCCGGCTTGGAAATTATTTTACAGAGGTCTATCTATGTCTTGGTTGGCAAACGGAGAGCCCGCTCAATTGAATGTGGCTATGGTAAACCTTTTGCGAACGGGGTTGAGGAGTTTTCAGTGATTCCCGATTGGGTTGATATTTTTGTTCGGAGATGTGAGGCATTTGCCCTTACCAAAAAGGGAAACATATCAATAGGGGGATGATCACATTGATTGCCAAGCTTGTGTGGGTGAACCAAACCCGAGGCGATGAGATTGATGGGGGCACGAGTTTTTATTCTCGTAGACCGGCTAGTGCGGTATGACAAGTTTGTGAGGGACCTGAGGGCGACGGACAACAGGTCTTTATTATTTGAATATGGTACTCCCGGGAGGACGGTCCGTTGCAGGGTAGGGGCCACGTTTCCGAGTGGTGAACAAGCTGCATTGGCGTATGCCCGGTGTTGATGATCAAATGGATCCCGTTGATGAGGAGGATGATGAGGAGCAGGAAGAGGAGGATCGGAGAGACAGGGTGGTCGGGGAGGAGAGGAGAACCAGAGCCACAGGGTTCTTTTGATCGGTGGGATACCATGAGGGCATTTTGGAGGAGCAGGAGCGATCAAGGATCGCTCGGGAGCAGAGCCGACATGCTTTGGAGGATGCTAGATGGGGGAGGTTATCGCTCGGGAAACGAGTCGACGGACTTTAGAGGATGCTAGATGGGGGAGGTGCAAGATCGGTTTGAGGGGTTGGAAGATGAAACCGCCATTTTGGGAGCCCGGTATACGCACTGGAGGCTTGGGCGATGCGCACAGAGCCCCGGAGTTACGAGCCGATTTCAGAGGATTATTTGACTATGATGCATTCGAGAGCCACCGCTCGTGCACGAGGCGTTCTTCCCGTCGACCTACTATCGTGGACAAACCTCCCGCTCTCATCGGTGATGTTATTATTGTGATGTTATTATTAATGTTTCATGTTTCAATCAAACTTGTTATTTTGTATGGTTGAATATTAATATTGTTAATTGTAATATGTATTTGTTTAGATCTTATTTGCTTACTATTACTAAGACAATGTTATTACTTATGTTTCATATTTCAATCAAACTTGTTATTTTGTATGGTTGGATTGAATATTAATATTGTTAATTGTAATATGTATTTGTTCTCGCTTCTTTTGATCAAACTCTTATTTCCTACAGGATCTTGTTGCAGCAGCTTACTTTCTACCTCCGTCATCTGCTAGCTTCTCCAGGTACTCCTTTTACTTTGGGATGTCCCCGCCTCGCTTCCCCACCGATTTGGTACCCGCGGGAGCCCCAGCCCCCCCCCCCGTACTATTTTATACTTTTACGTATCAAGCAAGGCTTGCCCTATAGTGTTGTTGTTGTTGTTGTTCCTTGTGGTTGTTGTTCCCCCGCCCGCTTCCCCACCGATTTGGTATTTGTTTTGTTAAATGTGACATATAACAAATGTGTCCACAAATCAGCCATTGCAATCTCTTACTGCGCGACTCAACTCTTTACCCATTACAAATCAGCCATTGCAATCTCTTTCCTACTCTCTCTCTCTCTTTCTCCCCTTGGGCTATTCTCCTTGTGGTAACAGCTGTCTTCAAGTTTGTCCAGAACATCCTCATGCTGTTCCTTATGTTTTCATTTTAATTATTTCATATATGCTTACCACATGCACGTGTAAGAGTTTGGTCAGACGAAATTTGTGTTGGCATGCAATATTTTATTCCCTTCATTTATGGGAGTCGGCAAACCCCTGCCTTCTTTTTCTGGGCATTGTATCTCGCCGTCAATTTTTCTCTTCCATACTTAGTATCCAATCTATACTTGTAAAAGAGTTAATGTTATCTGTTTGAATATCTTGGTGTTGATGACTTGTTTCCATTTTACCCTCCTAATTAGTGGATGCAAGTTCTCAAAATTTGAAGAGAAGTACTTGGTGATTATGTCTGGGATTTTGACTTTGGGGATGAATGTCATTAACATGTTATCAAATGAGAACTGTAGAAGGTCTGCCTCATATTGGACTATAGTGGCTTATAGTTTAGTTTCTGAGTTGCTATGGACAAACCAATTTCAACTTCAATGTTTCATCTTTGGAAATTATTTAAGCTTGTTAATCTCTTGGTAATAGCCTTTATATTATATTATATATATATATATATATATATATATATATATATATATATATATATATATATATATATATATAATATAATATAAAGGCTATTACCAAGAGATTAACAAGCTTAAATAATTTCCAAAGATGAAACATTGAAGTTGAAATTGGCAAGGAGCTCTGTTATTTAAGCTTGTTAATCTCTTGTTAATCTCTTTGTATCATTCCATCTCCTAATGCAATGAGCTCTTTTTTTTTTCTCTATGCTAATTATTGCTACATATGTCAATTTCAACTTCAATGAGCTCTGTTATACTTTATACTTTTAATGAAAACGATACTTGGTATATAGGTGGAAACCATTAACCTTCCTGTATCGCTCCCTAACCCGGGGCTTGGGATAAATTGTGGTCTAACAATCCCACGTACCGGTATCATTTTCTTTAAAAAAAAATGAAAAAAAAAAAGAAAAGTTGTTGTTCTTCTTTGTTTTGTTGTTGTTGTTGTTTTGTTGTTGTTGTTCTTCTTTGTTGTTGTTGTTGTTCTTTGTTTGTTTTGTTGTTATTCTTCTTTGTTTTTGTTGTTATTCTTTGTTTTGTTGTTGTTGTTCTTCTTGTTTTGTTATTGTTGTTCTTCTTTGTTTTGTTGTTGTTATTCTTCTTTGTTTTGTTGTTGTTCTTTGTTTTGTCAATGTTCATATTTCTATATCTACCTTGTAGTATTACAATTGTATATTGGAAGCATTGTTATTCTATAAGGCCATTTATAAGACCAATATATGGTCTTATACATGATACATAAGACCTATAATAAATTTATAGGTCTTATACATATATTATAAGATTGTTTTTTGGGTCCTTTACTTGGTTTATCCAATTCTTGTGCTATAATTGAATTGTCATATGACAGATATGCCTCCAAGGAAAAATTTATTACCGAGTCGGGGCTCTAACCCTAAAGGAAGAGGGTTGGCAAAACCAACCGCCAAATGGGGTAAAGAGAGATTGATCATAATATGGAATAATTATGGTCAACCGTTGGTGGGGAAATGGCACAATTAGCTACTCGAGATAGGAATTTTTGCTAAAAATGGGGAACATTTCCCATTAACTAATGAGTGGTCTCATATGAATCACGAGTGCATAAATAACGTATGGAATGACGTTCTGGTAAGTTGTAATCCATATTTCTTACATATATCTCTAGTACGTAGTCAAAAGTCTTATGCTTCTCTAACAATTGATTTTTTTTCTTTGTTGAATTGTGTATATAGGAAAATACAAATGCTCCTCCGGAGTATTTCCCGGTTATGGCTCTTTCTCTCGCTAAAGCGTGGCGTGACTGGAAATACAATGTGAGACAAGCATATAATAAGTATTATATAGTTATGAATATTACTCAGTTATGACTTTGTTATGAATATTGACTCAGTTATGAATATTATTACTCAGTTGAAACAGCATTATAAGATGTATCAATCTGACGAAGACGCATTGGCTCACCCACCCCGTGGGTGCGTTGCGGATCAATGGGCTGCACTTGTTGCGATGTGGGGTACGCCCAAGGCTCGGGTATATTTCAAATTAATCTCAATCTATTATCGTGAATGTCTTATATAAGTAGTCAAATTAATACTAATATTATCTTTTTTTTTTTTCCAGGAAATATCAGAAACAAATAAATTGAATCGAGAAAAACAATCGTGCTTGAATAGGACCGGAAAAACGTCCCATCCCAAAGTCATCAAAGAGGTTTGTCATCGTTCAATTTAGTTCTCAGTTGTCAATTCAATTAATGTTTCTTTTTGTATCGTATATAAATATTTTTTTTTTTTTGTCAAATGATTCTATTATAAATTGTAGAGAGGCGACAAGGGATTACCAACTGATCGCGTAAGCGTTTTCATACATACGCGCACGGGCAAAACACCCGCAGATCAAGCCACCACTCAAATGATTGTAAGTTAAAGTTTCAACCTTTTCTGTTTCAGTTTTGTTATTCTATAGAATACTTTTTTCATTTCTAACTTCATTTTCATAATATTAATTAAAGTTAAAACATTTATATTGAACATGTTGTTTTTGTTACAGCAAACGCTTAATGATGCAGTTGAGGAGCTGCCAGAGGACTCTCCCGCGGCGCGTGAAGATGTTTTTGTTGGTATGTTTGGCTCTGATGACCATGGGAGAGTTCGATGTATGGGAGGCGGTACGAACAAAACTAAGGTGTTTGGTAAATCCCAACCTTCTCGGGCGAGCTGTAGCGGAGGCGGTGGCGGGGGTCGAGCGAGATTTTGAAAGACAACTTGAGGAGGAACGCCGAAAAAATGAGGATGAACGCCTTAAGTTACAACAACAAATTGATGAATTGAAACGTTGGATGGAACGACGTGGAAATGACGGTAATGAATAGGTGTTCGTGGATTTTAGACATTGTATATTTTGGATACATTCAACAACTAACAACTTTTTTGTATAATGGTTATTATGTATGGATACATTCAACATTAATTGTGTTAATATGTAGATTGTAAATATTGATTGCATTTGTGTATTTTTTGTTATATTGTGTGTGTACAGGTTGAATTTGGTTTTTGTGAACGTATTTTTGGGGAAAATGAATTATACAAAGCTGGGGAAAAAAAAAAAAAATAGGATTATTTACGGCGGTGACCAAATCCGCCGTATAAACCTAGGGACGACTCGTGCCCAAAGGGGGGACGAGGGAACCAGTAGGGGGTGTAAATGGGACGACTCGTGCCATGTTGGACGAGTCGTCCCTATTTAGTTATTTACGGCGGATATAGTGACCGCCGTATAAAAGTCCCATGGACGACTCGTTTGGACGAGGGAACCTGGTGGGGGTGCAACTGGGACGACTCGTCACGGAGCGGACGACTCGTCTCTTATTTACGGCGGTTACACATTCCGCCGTATAAAGATCACTCAAATACGCCATTTTATACGTATGTATTCCATTTATATACGGCGGTGGTATATCCGCCGTATATAGTATATACGGCGGTTCCCCCGCCGTATATAGTATATACGGCGATAATTTATACGGGGATCTATTTACGGCGGCTAGTCCGCCGTAAATACTATATACGGCGGGGCGCGTATTATTTACGGCGGATTTTAACCGCCGTAAATAAGCCTGTTTCTTATAGTGCTTACTCAATATATTTGGAACTTACCTTGCCCAAGGGAACAAATGTATTCTATTTATAAGCAATGGAGAGGTGCTTGTTGATATAAGCAATGAGATCAGCCCTAGGGGGTACTTTGGTATTTGACCACCTACACGTGTCCGCAGCTAATTGGTCCTGTCAGGGAGGGAACATTGACTGTCAAGGGGACATGGCTGAAAGGGACATGAGCCGTGTATATGGCTTGGCGCATTAAATGAAATAGTAGGCGCCTGTTTGAGCCGCATTGAATGCGTGATGGGGGAAGTAGATCAAACTTGTCTGTCAGAGCCAGTAAGCTAACGTGCTCAGTAAGGCTTGACATTAACCGGGAGTCTGGTGAGATAACCGGGAGTCAGGTATGAGCCCGCGGTCAACATCTTGGGCGCGGTCAAAGGTATTTGACGCGGGCACGGATGGAGCGGTCATACCTCCTGCGGGCGCGGACCCAACGGTCATACCACCTGCGGGCACGAACCCAGCGATCATAGATCGTGCGGGCACAAATATAGCGGTCAGGATAACTCCGGTCTCTGAGATGGATGATGTGGGGAGGAACGTGGTCTTGACCTCAAGGGCCTATTTGGCCGCGGTCTTTACCCCAGCGGTCTAGGAAATACCACGTCACCGGTTCCTTAGATCAGACCGAGCGTGGGCCCGGTCCATCAGGTACGGGCTCATCAATGGCCCCTAGCTCCAAGTGTGATTATTTATGGTCTGAGCGAGGAGCTACTAGAAGCTCGGTTGGATCAGACCGCTACCTTGGCGAGCACCAGTGTTAGCGTTTTTTGTTGGTTGTTACTTTGCCTTCAGGGCTTATAGGCACATTCGGGAGGCACCAGTGGGAGACACGTGGCCCCTTGCATGCTCTGCCTCCCGGTTTGCAAGTGGGCCCCTAGGTATATGAAAAGACAGCGCGTGTCAGGCACGAAATACACGTGTCAGTCATCCAAGGGGTACCATAAATGCAAAATGGGGAATTTTTTGAATTTTCAAAATTTTGGAGACGGTTCGTGGTTCGAGGAGCGGTTTGTGGGCTAATTAATACGGGTTAAACGGGTTAACCCGTATAGGTAGGCCTTATAAATACCAAACCCTTAAACCTCAAACCTTTTTACCGTCTTCAAACCTTCAAAAGAGCTTTAAAGAGAGAATTTTTGCTGCGAATTTCGTGTTTGTGTTCTTCGAATCCAACCCTCAAGCTTTTCCTTCGTAAGTAATTTGGGTGTTTTCTTCTTCATCTCTTTCTATTTTCTTTTTCTGGGTTTTGAATCATGACTACTCGCGAATTTGGACCCCGCCGTCCCATAGAACTAGGGGATGGAACCACCCCTGATATTTTTGTCGTTTGTAAACGGACGGGGGGAATATTTAGGAAGGTAGGATTAGGGCGGTTAAGGCTGTCCCTGCATTGTTTTTTGTATTTTTGTGAGAAATCTCAGTGGGGGCCATTCGTCCCACCCCAGTTGTGGGAGGCCAAGAGGAAATATGTATTTAACCGTGATGTACTGGTGTTGGGGAATACTAGTAGGTTAAGAAATTTTGTGATGGGGGTTTTGTGCAGGTTTCCCCGCGAGAGAGAATCGGCCTTGAACGCCGTTGAACTTGTGAGGAGAGAAATTCGTGTCCCTGACCAGATAACTGACTGGGAAAAGTGCGAACTAATGTACCCCGATCAAGTTAATGAGACGCGGGCACAGGACTCCGAGGATCTGTCTGATGCCTTGGACGTTCTCCCCTTGAGGACAATTTTTCCCAATGTGCCCGCGGCCCCTGAGCCGGAGAGAATTGAACTGAGTAGCAGTGAGGAGCTTGATCCTCTGAACTTTGAGGTGACCGGAGGCGGGGAGGATGGAACTGAGGTGACCTCTGCCCGCGGTGATGCTACCGCGGTCTCTTTGGCTCGACGAGCTCGGAGACCGAGGAGGATGACCGCGAGGAGGAGGATAGGAGGGCTGCGGGGACCTCTAGGAAGGCTGCTGAGACCACGTAAATTGTGGATGCCTTTGAGGATTCTGACTCCGAGGAGGAGATTGTTGTGGCTCCTGCCCGGAATAAAGGCAAGAGGCCAGCTGCGGAGGTGAATCCTGGCCGTGGCCGCAAGAAGAAAGCCAAGGAAGTGGCTACCATTAACTAGGAGGAGGAGATATACGAGGTGTATAATGTTGACCGTAATGCCTTCCGTGTCCGCACCCTGGGGCATGTTCAAATAAAGGGCAAGGAAAAACTGCGGCAAGAAACCATAGCAGATGTCCGCGAGGACAATAGGTCCTGCGTTTTTTATGGAGCTCAATTCGAGAATGGCCTGAGGCTGCCCTAGATCCCTTCTTCTATTTTTTCTTGGAGTTCAACAGTTGCCTCCCCATGCACCTGACTCCCAATGCTATTAGGGCTATTGTTTCTTTCATAGCGGTTTACAGATTCCTGGGCTATGAACCTACCCTTGCCGGGCTTTACGCTTATTACCAGAACCAGATCAGCCATGGTAATCTGAGCCCGAAGGCCAAGAATTATTCTGTCCGGACCTTCTCTCCTCCCTCAAATAAATTTGACCAGTGGAACCAGAGGGACATCCTGGTCATAGAGTCTAGGTTTGGATGGCCTTTCTCAAAACCCTCGAATCCAGTCCCGATGAAGGTGTCTATCAAGAATTATCCCGACCCAGCTCCCTCCGAAAGAATGCGCATTGCCTTGGAGAGCTACCTGGCCAACTATCTGGACAGCGGGGAGGAGCCTGTATACGATGTGGGGACCATCGTTGAGTCTGAGCCCCTACTGATCTACTCGGGGGTGGCTCCTCGCAGGGAGGGCGCCCCACATGCCCCCAGAGTAGAAATAGAGCCCATGCCCCGTGACCCTGATTGGAGGGTGCACGAGCACTATCAATTTGAGGCTGATTGTAAGACCTGCATGCTGGGCGCTGAATGCGAGCCTCCAGAATGGATTGGTCTCTGACTCCTTATAAAACTGTTTGTAAATTTATCTTGCCTTTGATTTTTCCGAACTGCTTTATAACCGATTTCTGCTTTCTTTCAGAGTAGACCCCGAAGAGTATAACTTCTGATGGCCCCTCTAAGTGCCGCTCAGATGAAGGCCAGGAACCAGAAGGCCAATAAGGAAGCTGCCGCGAGGAGGCAGGCTGAAATGGCTGGGGTAGCGGGCAAGGATAAAGGTGTGCCCGTTGTCAGCAGGAAGACTGGGGAGCCTCTGACCAGCTCCAAATCTATCCCTACCACTGGGAATCTGCCTCCACCCCCCAAGGGTCCTCCTCCTGCCCACGCTGTCCGGGCATCCTCTCCGGGCCACACAATTCCTTCCGGGCATACCAAAGAGCTCAGGAAGAGGACGGAGAGGGATGGAGACTTGGGGCACAGAGAGAGGGGCTCCAAGCTTCAAAAAATGGGGGATGCACCCCTCCAGGCCGCCACTGCCAGCGCCGCGGTCTCATCCACTTCTTCCCCCGCAGGGGGTTCAATCTGCTCGGTCTCTTACCTGGTGGCCCCCCTAACCACCCGCGAGGAGACACTGGCCGTCAGGAAGAAGCTCTCTGATGTGCCCGCCGTTACCGGGGTGGATCTATATGCCCGAAATGCCAACAACTCCTCAGTGGGGATTGGCCTTGTCAACCGGCTCTACTCTCCCGACTTCTACCAGAACGTAGCTGTCAAGGAGAATGCCTCTGCCTTGGTGGGGGATATAGGACTTGCCCTGACTGAGGTTTGGACTTGCCTTCCTCTGATATCTCATACTTTGAATTATAGCGATCTTTTTCTAACTCTTGCTTTCTCTCCCAGCAGGTAAGTAATAAAGTGTTGAGGCTGCGGGAGAGCTGCGATGGCCTGTCCGCCGATCTTGAGGCCAATACCAAGGATTTGGCGAGCAAGCTCCACGAGCTGGAGCAAGCACAAGAGAGGGTTGGGACCTTGAACTCTCTCCTGGATGCTAAGGACAAGGCCTTCTCCCAGAAGGAGGCTGATCTGAAGGACTTCTCCGAACGGCTGGCGGTGGTGGAGAAGGACCTTGAAAAGGCCAAGGGGGAGCGGAATGAGCTCCGGGCAAAGAAAGCGGAGTGGGAGCCAAGGAATGCCGAGCTATGCAAAAGGCTGGAGGCATCCAAGGTCACTATCTCCACCCTTGAGGCCAAAGTTGATGAAATCTCCGAGCAGCTGCTCCCACTGAAGCAGTTTCAGTTGGAGAGAGATGCCCAGCTGCTCGCTGCTCGGAAGGAAGCGGTGGAGGAGTATAAAAACTCCGAGGAGTTCAATAATTTTCTGAATGAGGAGAATCTGGCTCAGTACGAGGCCGGGGTCCGGACACAGATCAGGAACTTCGCGGCCACGGGCAAGTTCTCCGTGCAGCAGTTGGCCGTGATCGGCTCACTGGTTGCTACTGATGCGGAGTGCCTGCCCGGGCATGCGTTAGTTCCTTTGTCCGAGGATGAGGTCAAGGGTTTGGATCTGGCCGCGGCCTCTCGCTCCTCTGTGGCCGAAGTGACTGCCCTTAGCCTCATTGCCGAGCTGGACGAGCTGAGATTTGGGGAAAACCCGATACCACTTGGGGATGCCCTAGCTCGCGTTCTTCCTAATGGGCCGGCCATAGGTGATCTCTTCCCCGCTCGAGCAGCTCCTACTCCGATCTCTGCCGAGCCCTCTACTGATCCCATCACCGAGGTGCTTGTGAATAGCCTTCCCTCTCCTACTCTGGCTTCAGAAGCGGGCACGGAAGGTGCGGCCACAGAGGCCACGGATGCCCCCAAGGATCAAGCTCTCTCAGTTTAGGATTTTTGCTTTCTGTTTTTTGTAATAGCAGGATAGGACCTTGTAATTATTTTTGTAATTAATTGAAGCATTTTTCCCAACTATTTATCTCAATTGCTTGTCTTATAGGCTGTTTTGAGTGTTTGCAATTTTTGAGTACCTTGTTACTTGCATTCTTGCTCTTACTTTTTCCAGCGTTTTTTGACTAACAATTAAATTTTATACTCTCCTTCTGCGGTCAAAAGCTTAATAGGCCCTTTGCCCGCATTTTTTGAGTTTTCCTAACTCTTTATTCAAAACCCCTTGGGCTTTTTGTGAGAGTCATCCCTATTTTTCCGTGACCGCGTTTGTTTAGCCTTGTGGCAACTTTGAGGCCTTAACCCCGGTTGTCTGTTTGGCTTTGTTAAACTTGTTTGATCACTCTCATCCATTTACACTTATTCCCAGCCTTGCGAGCTGTGGTGTAAGTCAAAAGCAGCCAAGGCAAGCTACTTTCATAGGGCATGTAGAGGGTGGCCGTGAGGCTATATTCTACGCAACAGTGGGTAGGAGCATATTTAGCATAGAGGCCCTTTAACCCACCGGCATCTGTATCCCCTTATTGGAGGTTCACGCTTTTTGACCCTTTATTCAAAACCCCTTGGAGTTTTTGCGAGGGTCTAATGGAGATCAGGTAAACGGGCTTATATGTAGGCCTTTGTTACATACAGGCATGCGAGTAACGGCCCTAACGAAGGCCTTCGCGCAATTAGTGGGTCCGGACTTCAGGTCATTGTCCCCACTAGAATCCGTAGGTACGGACGTAATGGCCTTTGTACCTACGTTCATCTATATCCACTTTTTCTTGGTGGTGTCACGCGGGCAGGACGGAGTATCCTCCCCGCGATCGAGTACGGGCTTAATGGCCTTTGTACCCATATAGGCTTGCGGATCTTAATGGATCTTTGCGCATCAGTGGGTAGGAGCTCATATGTTGGCTCTTGAACCCACTGGCATCCGCTTGCGGGCATCCACCCTAGCTCTTGAGGCTGGTGGGGATGGAGTTTATAACAATTTTGCACAAAAATTTGAATTTGATAGCAACTTCTCTCTTTACATATATATAGGGGCCCATACTCCCTCAAAAATTTACAAAGATATCAAAAGAAGTACTTTCTGAGGTGATCGCTATTCCAAGTGTGTTTGAGGTCTTTTCCTTCCTTTGTTCGCAATATGTAGGTGCCCTCTTTGATTATTTTAGTGACCTCATATGGACCCTCCCATTTCGGGGACAGTTTGTTGAAACCAGGTTGGGTCCCTTGGACCTCCACCTTCAGTACCAATCTCCAGCGAGAAACTCCTCCTATTTACTCTTTTATCGTGGTGCCTCTTCGCCTTACGCTTGTAGTTCACCATTTTTTCATATGCCGCATTCTCTTTCCTTCGAGATCGTCCGAGTCACACCTTACGTTTGCCTCGTTTTGAGACTCATCGAAGTATGTGACTGCATGTACGAGGGTAGGGCAACATCAGCTGGAGCCATTGCCTCTGACCCATACGTGAGCGAGAAAGGAGTTTCTCCTGTAGAATTTCTTATAGTGGTGCGGACAACCCATAATGCGGTCTGGAGCTCGTCCAACCATCGTCCTCCTCGTCCCTCCAAGTTTTTCTTTAGGGCGGTCAGGACTAGTTTGTTCGCGGCCTCAGCTTGGCCGTTTCCCTGAGGATAAGCAACTGCGGACTGACGGTGTTGCACCTTCATTCTCACACATTCAGCGGTGAATTTTGCGGAGAATTGGGTGCCATTGTCTGAAACTATTGCTCGGGGAACCCCAAATCGGCAATAGATGTGATCGTGGACAAAATTGATGGTATTCTCCTCGGAGATAGTGGCTAAGCCCTTGGCTTCTGTCCACTTGGTAAAATAATCCACGGCCACAACGGCATACTTAATGCTTCCTCGAGCAGTTGGGAATGGTCCAATGAGATCAATCCCCCATGTATCAAACGGCCACGATGGTACAACCAAAGTTTGCTCTGTTGATGGTAGTCTAGGGATGTCCGCAAATCTCTGGCACTTATCACATTTCCTCACATACTCCTGCGCATCCCTTCTCATTGTGGGCCAAAAGAATCCTTGGAATTTGATCTTGTCTGAGAGGGTGCGAGCACCAGGATGTCCGCCACAAACTCCCTCATGAACCTCATAGAGTAAGTTGGTGACCATGTGAGTTTTGACACATCTGAGCAAAGGCTTGGTGAATGACCGTCGAAAAAGTACCCCATCGAGGACGAGGTATTTCGCGGACACCGTTCTAATGGTCCTAGCCCTTGCTGGATCCTCGGGGAGGGTCTGCTTCTCGATGTAATCCTTGATTTCATCTACCCAATCCCTTACTTGATCCTCAATATTGTTTATCTGAATCCGATCTATAGCAGGTCTCTCTGTGAATTCAATCTGGCAATCTGTCTCTAAGTCAACAATCTCTTGATCGGTTATTCTGGAGAGGAGGTCTGCTTCCACATTATCCTCTCTCATGACTTGGTTCAGCTCATAGTAGGTGAAATTTTTGATGAGGGTTTTTGCAAGACCGCAGTACTGAGTTAGCACTGGGTTGATAGTATCATACTCCCCCTTAATTTGATTAACTATGAGCTGAGAGTCACTGTTGATCTCAATATTCTGAACTCCCAAGTCTCTTGCCAATTCCATGCCCGCTATAATCGCCTCATACTCAGCCTGATTGTTTGATGCCTCGAACTTGAATCTCAAGGCCCTTTTGAACTTCTCTCCGCAGGGTGCGATCAGGAGTATGCCCGCTCCACTAATTAACTTGCTCGCAGAGCCGTCCACGTATAGAGTCCACACTTCTTCTGGACGCTCCTTTGGATGTATAATTTCAGTGTTCGAGCTACTTGGGGCTTCCTCTGATTCTGCCCGCTTTCTCTTCCCAAGGTCGTTGTCCGCAAATTTGAATGATGATTCTACTATAAAATCAGCTAAGGCCTGCGCTTTGATTGTCTTTCTCGGGGAGTAGGTGATCTGGAACTCAGTGAGCTCGATAGACCAAGCTAGCATTCTCCCCGAGGACTCTGGTTTGTGTAAAACCTTTCTAAGCGGGGCCTCAGTGAGTACAGTAATAGGGTGTGCAGAAAAGTAAGCTCTTAATTTTCGAGCAGATACAAGCAAGGCGTAAGCTAACTTCTCTATATTAAGATAACGCCCTTCTACGGCGGACAGTGCCTTAGATACATAATAAAGCTGGTTTTGGGAGTTATTCTCCTCCCTTACAAGAACGGCGGCTCTTGCGGATCGATGCTTGCTAAAAACGAGAAAAAGTTCTTCCCTGCACGGCTGCTGAGAAGAGGTGGCTGCCCGAGGTATGTCTTGACTTCTTCAAAAGCTTGATGGCACTCTTGATTCCATGCAAATTCATCAGCTCTCTTCCCCCCTTTTAGAGTTTTGAAGAAGGGGAGGCATCTCTCTGCTGACCGCGAGATGAAGCGGCCAAGTGCGATGATGCGACCATTGAGTTTTGTACATCCTTCACGTAGGCAGGACGTTTCATGTCCAACAGCGCTTGGATTTTTTCGGGATTAGCCTCTATTCCTCGCTGGTTGACCATGAATCCAAGGAACTTGCCCGCTTTTACCCCAAAGGCACATTTTAGGGGATTTAGCTTCATGTTGTTGCGGCGCAAGTTTTTGAAGGTTTCCTCCACGTCGAGCTCGTGGGAGTTTTCCTTGGTTTTTATAACCATGTCATCAATATAGGCCTCCAGGTTTCTACCCAGTTGGTTCTTGAAGACCAGATTGACCATTCTTTGATAGGTGGCTCCTGCATTTTTTAGCCCGAAGGGCATCATTGTGTAACAATAAGTCTTGCCCGCAGCGATGAAAGCCACGGAGCGGACATCTTCAGGAGCCATCTGGATCTGATGGTAACCGGAGTATGCATCAATGAAGCTCAGTACTCTGTGGCCGGCTATCGAATCCACCAATCTATCTATGCGAGGAAGAGGGAAGCAGTCTTTGGGGCATGCCTTGTTGAGATCCATGAAATCAACACACATTCTCCACTTGCCGTTGGATTTTTTGACCATAACCACATTGGCCAGCCATTTTGGGTAGGTAATTTCCTTTATTATCCCCGCTTTGAGCAATTTTTCCACCTCTTCCTTGATCGCGATCTCGTTCTCCGGGGAGAAATATCTTGACTTTTGATGAATGTTCTTGAAGGATGGGTCATCATTGATTTTATGGAGGATCACGTCCTCGCTGATTCCTTGCATATCTTCCACCCTCCAAGCGAACACGTCACAATTTGCTCTAAGGAACTCAATGAGGATCCTTCTTTCCTCGCAGTGAATTTCCAGCCCAACCTTAACAGTTTGCTCGGGGAAGTGGGAGATGATTACTACCTCCTCGAGCTCATCGTTAGGTTGAAGGTCGCTGATCTCACGATTGTGCAAGGAGTCAATGATAATGGTTGGGGGGTTGACCTGAGCTCCGGTCAACGTTGCCATGGAATATATGGTCTCACGGTCAATTGTCCCCTCAACTCCTCGATCAATGTAACCCCCCTCAACTGGGGCCAACTGTTTTGATTTTCTGCTCGTCTTGAGATCCACCTTAATGGTATGGAAAGAAAGCATGCCAATTGGAATGGGTGGCGGCACAAGTGTTGGGGCCTTTCCCTTCATCAATTTGTCCTCGCCCTCTATCTGCGGGAAGGATGTCTGGCCTTTATTAGCTTTTATCTTCTCCTCAAGTGCTCGGAGGAATCTCCCGAGCTGGTTCTTGATGGTAGCAACCCCGTCCGGGGTGTTAAATTTCACCCTTTGGTGGGGAACGAAAGCAACTATTTCCAATTCGGCCTGAGTAGTTATGCCGAGAATGGCATTGTATTGGGAAGGAAGATCGACCACCATGAATGTTATCTTGGCCGTCTTCTGCATGGGCTTTTCTCCAATAGTTACTTCGAACACAATCGTCCCCTTTACCCCTACGGCGTGGTTTGTGAACCCCTCAAGCATGCCCGCATAAGGAGCGAGATGAGCCTCGGTCATTCTCATGCCTATCAAGGTATGATAGTAGAGTATGTCCCTGGCCGCCCCAGTATCAACCAAGACTCGGTGTATGTTGGCCCGGTTGATTTTCATATGGATGGTTAGGGGCTGAGTAGAGTGAAATAGGGAGGAGGCAAGTTCACTCTTTTTGAACCCTATTTCTTGCTCTACCTCCGGAGCCATTGCGGGGATTGAGAACACCTTCTCCAACGTTCGAATCTAAAGGGAGAGCTGTTTGTTGGAGGGAGGCTCCTCGCCAATGAAATTAATGTCATAATCCCCCGAATCATCATCATAGTTGTCTCTCTTATTCCGCTCCGGGCCACGCGTGCCTCATGCCCGCTGTTGATTATTATTATTGGGGGCATTGTTGTTTCCTTTAACCCACTTGGTTAGCTCCCCATTATTGATTTTTTGCTGGATTATTCGCTTCAGCTGGAAGCAGTCCTCAGTTCCGTGCCCGTGGTCGTTGTGATACTCACAGAACTTAGCCCTACTCCTCTCATTTGGTTTTCAAAGCATTGGGGGAGGAGGAGGAAAGTCTGAGGCTCTCATGATTACCACTCTTGGCTCGGTGAGCTCGGTATAAATTGTTTCATCTACTGTCTTTCGGAGCTTATCCGACCCACGACCTTTGTTCTTGCCCTGGTTGTTGGTGCGGGCAGGCTCTGGGGTGGTCTCTTGGACTTGTCTTATTCTCTCTTTCGCTGAAGCTCGGGGAGCGGGCACACTGGGCTCTTCGGCGGATGCAATGGCCGAGGCCCTTTCATACATCTCCTCCACAGTTTTAGGCCGGCTGGAGGCAAAATTCATTTTGAGGAAGGAGGAGCTGAGGCCGCCCTCAAAGCAGAGTCTGATGTCTCCCTCCTCTAGGTCCACAATCTCCTCGCTCACCTTCCTGAACCGTGATATGTAATCCTTTGTAGAGTTCTTTGGGGCTCGGCTTGGGCGCGACAAGGTGTCTGTCTTTGGTCTAGCGGGCACACACTGCCCAACAAAGGCATTAAGAAAGATGTTTCTAAGGCTGGGCGGAAGGATTGGATGGACCGTGGTTTGAGAGCCGACATCCAAAACAGGTGGCCTTGCCCGAAAGTTGCGGCAAATGCTTTGCACATCACGGACTCGTCAGGAGAATAAAGCCATTTGTCCCTCAAATCGTCCCATGTGGCTCTTGGCATTTTTAAAGCCATCATAGGTGTCCATCTCGGGGCTTGCCCTCACGAATAGGTGCCGGGCGATCTTATCAGTGAAGGCATCCATGGTGCGGCCACACCTCTGGGCGGCCTTCTGGTGGGTCTCCCACATCTCGTTCATAAACTTGATAAATTCTGGGTTCTGATTATCAACCTTTTGTTTTTTAGCCCGTGGAGTCACGGCCTTGTCCTTGGCCGGAGCCAAGGGTCTGGCTTTGGACTTCGCACGTAAATTTGATTGGGCTTCTTCTCCAACCTCCTCGCTATCCTCTACATGCACCACACTGCGTATGGCCGGCTGTCCGCGATCAAGGGTTGGTTCACCCCGGTTTGCCCCCCTAGCTTGACTAGCAAGCGATTTAGAGGGAGCTCGTTGGGAGAACCTATGTGACCCTTGGGGAAACTGGAGCCCTCCATTGGCCTCTATCTCGAACATCTCCATTTGTGCATCAGCTACGGCCATGGCCTCAGCGATCAGCTTGGATTTGGAGGCCAGAATCTCTTGCCTTCTCAGGATTTGGTCCGGGGAGAGTGGAGTAGTTAAGGTGGTGTTTTTTATAGGAGCTTGGGGAGTTTTTGGGTTATTGTTTAGTAGGGCTTGGGCTTTCTCAGCACGTATTTTGTCGGTTAGCCTGTGCATAGCCCTCTGACCAGGGGAGAGGCTGTGTGATGGCTGAGAACGTGCCCCCATTCTGTTAAAAACGGAGGTTGTGGCCTTACCCTTGTTGACATTGGAAGGTAAGGCCTGGTTTTCTTCCTCAATGGTCAAGTGGCCAGCGTTTTGCAAAGTTTTAGACATGCTTCAAAAAGAAGAGAATGACTGAAAAGAAGTGTCTTTTGACAGTCAGCTGTTTAGGACACAAAGTGCGCCTGAAAACAATGATTTTTGAACGGGAAAACAAATGAAAGTCGTAGTTCCCGGCAATGGAACCACTGATGACGCCAATCTTTTCAGGGTCAGAGTGGTTCAAGGATATCTGGCAGGATATATTTGGTGGTTTATTGTACCTAGAACACAACACAAACAAGCACCGTTAAGGTCAAAGTTGGATGTTACTCCAACTCAGGCCCTCGGGTGTGAGAGTAAGAATACTGAGTAAAATAAGGCTTGGAATACCTTGGAGTGTGTGTAAGTGTTTAGGGTTTAGAATAATGTGGCTTACTCAATATATTTGGAACTTACCTTGCCCAAGGGGACAAAGGTCTTCTATTTATAGGCAATGGAGAGGTGCTTGTTGATGTAAGCAATGAGATCAGCCCTAGGGGGCACTTTGGTATTTGACCACCTACACGTGTCCGCAGCTAATTGGTCCTGTCAGGGAGGGAACATTGACTGTCAAGGGGACATGGCTGAAAGGGACATGAGCCGTGTATATAGCTAGGCGCATTAAATGAAATAGTAGGCGCCTGTTTGAGCCGCATTGAATGCGTGATGGGGGAGCTGGCAACTTGCCTGTCAGAGCCAATAAGCTAACGTGCTCAGTAAGGCTTGACATTAATCGGGAGTCTGGTGAGATAACCGGGAGTCAGGTATGAGCCCGCGGTCAACATCTTGGGCGCGGTCAAAGGTATTTGACGCGGGCACGGATGGAGCGGTCATACCTCCGACGGGCGCGGACCCATCGGTCATACCACCTGCGGGCACGGACCCAGCGATTATAGATCGTGCGGGCACAAATATAGCGGTCAGGATAACTCCGGTCTCTGAGATGGATGATGCGGGGAGGAACGCGGTCTTGACCTCAAGGGCCTATTTGGCCGCGGTCTTTACCCCAGCGGTCTAGGAAATACCACGTCACCGGTTCCTTAGATCAGACCGAGCGTGGGCCCGGTCCATCAGGTACGGGCTCATCATATCTGTTGTCTTGTAATTATTTCTAAATGTTGTGATTTTTCTTATCTTAATTTATGTATGTATGTTATTAGGGTTTTCATCCGTAATGAAAGTTCGCTCCCGTGGAGCCTTTGAAGGAGAAGTAGAAGCTAACTGGATCAGCCATGTAGGGAGTAAACGACTTTTTTAGAAGCTAACTGGATCCGCCATGTAGGGAGTAAATGACTTTTCTAACGTGTATTATCTCACATTTTCATATTAACATGTGTACTATCGAACAAGAAATGTAACCTGCGTACTATTTATTAATTAATTAGCAAAACTAACCAAAACCATTAAATAAGTTAACGGACGTTAGAGGGCATTAGTAACTTAACAAAAATTACTATCAAAACTTTCAAAATGCCCCCAATAACCAAACAAATTTTTAACTCGCTTAAGTGAGTATAAAGTGACATATTTACCCTTGTTTTTATATATATATATATATATATATATATATATATATATATATATATATATATATATATATATATATATATATATATATATATATATATATATATATATATATATATATATATACTCCTCCGTCCCAACTCAAAAGCCACAAAATGGAGAGGGCATGCAAAATAAGAAATGTGATGTAGGAAAGAAAAAAGTTTAAATGTTGTGAGTATGTAAAATTAAATAGGAGAGAGAATGAGTGGGAGGTGATGTAAGAAAGAGAATGTTGTGAGTGTAAAAGTAAAGTAGGAGAGAGAATGAGTGGAGAGAATAGTGATTTAAGGCGTTCCTTTTTGGGAAAGTGTCTTTTTAAATGACGCCCAAAAAGGAAATTTGTGGCTTTTGAGTTGGGACGGAGGGAGTATATATATATATATATATATATATATATATATATAGCTATTCAAATAAGAATCAAATTTATATGAGAACCATGAGAACTAAACCCAACGATTGGATTAAAAACACATATATGCTCCAGATTAAAAAAAAAAGATAGAGGGGGTGACATTTTCGTAATTATTGTGAACTTTTAAGGTCAGCCGCATACATCATCTTTCTAACTGCCACGTCATCATTTAAAATCCCCCTCAAATTTCAAAATAAAATATCTCAATATCTATAAGTCGATTTTTTTTTTCGAAAACACTGATTTTTTTGTCTTGACGAGACGATTCAAACTAGATCCCTGAAGATAGAATTTTGAAAAAATAATATTGAACAACGTCTAATTTTTAAAATACGCTTAAAAATACGTTAGAGGACATTAGTAACTTAACAAAAATTACTATCAAAACTTTCAAAATGCCCCCAATAAGCAAACAAATTTTTAACTCGCTTAAGTGAGCATATTGAGATATTTTATTTTGAAATTTGAGGGGGATTTTAAATGATGACGTGGCAGTTAGAAAGATGATGTATGCGGCTGACCTTAAAAGTTCACAATAATTACGAAAATGCCAACCCCTCTATCTTTTTTTTTTTTTTTTTTTAATCTGGAGCATTGATGTATTTTTTTAATCCAATGGCTGTTAGTGGCTCTTATGATTCTCATATAAATTTGGTTCTCATTATAATAGGACCCTATATATATATATATAGAGAGAGAGAGAGAGAGATAAATATCATAACATATATATATATATATATATATATATATATATATATATATATATATATATATATATATGGGTTTTGTTAGGATACCCTTAGTAGGAGTATCCTAACAAGTGGCCCAATTTTTTTGGACAAAAATGTCCCTCATTTCACAAGGCAAAGAATATATATGATGGGGGTTAAATTGTAATTTCCAATAAACTTTTTTGTTTTTTTTTTACAGAAAGCCTCACTTTCTCTCTCTCTACTTGCCTCTCTCTCTCTC